>CAUYRT010045843.1:0-28004 GCA_963574885.1 Lepilemur ruficaudatus
ACAGAGTAGATTTTTGAATGTAACAAGATAAGTCAACTTGAGTGGTAATATATTTTGGGAAATCAGTTCACTACAAATTGTGACTGTAAACATTGTACTGTAAATGCTTTGTAGTTTTCCCCCAATAAAAAAAAAGAAAAAAAGAAAAAAAAAGAAAAAAAAATTTTTAACATCAAATATATCTTTGTTCTAAACATCAAAATAATATGCTTAGAGTTTTTCTACTCTACAGTTAATATTTCACTTTTATCAAATGCAATGAAAAGCAATATCAAAAATCTGAAAATCTTAGAAGTGAATTAAACACACACACACACTGACACAACAATTTGTTTTGCTAGTCTTTTTTTGTGGGTGCTTTTATTGCTTGGGATTATTCTTATTATATTTATGTGTTACAAGCTATTTGAATACATATTGGCAGTGCTTGATCCTCTTCCAACATAAGAAGAGTAATTATTTTCTAAAAACATTATTTCTGTAATAGTACATATAAATGAGAATCCAAGTATAAAAGAAAATATATCCTGGCTTAGGTCTAAGCTCTTTCTTAATCTTTAAATAAAAGTTACAATATCAATAAAACTTTTCTTATTATAATTTTGTGTCGTATCCTTGTTAATTAAAATCTACGGCACATGTACAATTTCAGTTTAACTTTAATCTGACATCTAGCATTTTGGAAAGTTTTTAATGTAAGAGAAATTGTTGGGCTTCATTCTCATCACCTGTGTGTTCTGGAACTTTCACATTTCCTTTATGATAATTCACTGATTGTAAATAACATGTCACTCTTTAATGTACGTGCTGAACTCAGAGAGTGTCCCATATCAAACCTTATGTTAAATATTAGTAAGATTGATTACCTACTTTATTTTTTGGTAAAAGCGCAAAAGGAAGTTGGGTCCATTCTATTTTTGAAAAATGGCTACAGTGTTATTTCCCATCCCACACACTCTTCCAAAACCTTGTCACTCTTTCATCAAGAGGTGTAGTCTGGGCTGGTCCGACTGCAGTGGTGTTTACAACTAATTGATCATAACAAGTTACAGATTACTTTGATCCTTTTCCACTCTCATTGCTTCACTTGACCAGCCTAAAAAAAAATGGTGTAGTCTGTGACTACTTTGGTTGTGCCTAGCAGGACTTTGTGACTGCTTCAACCCACAGAATAGTTAGAAAGTGACTTTCAAGGCAATATATGATAGCTTCCTCCTAACACGTGCATGCACATGCTTACTTCCTCCTTTTCTCTCTCTTTCTTTCTGCTTTTGTTTGTTTGTTTATTTATTTTTTGATTCAAGCCACCATGCTGGGAGGTCACGTGCAGGTATTCTTGCTTATAGCCCCAGCTGACAGATAGTATCAACTGCCAAGCACGTGGGTGAGGATACTTTCAGTCTTCAGCTACATCCCCAGCTGATGCTATGTGGAGCAGAGATGCCAGTGTCCCCATCAAGTTCTGCCTTAATTGTACATTTATGAGCTAAATAAATTACTATTATTGTTTTACAGCATTAAGTTTGAGGTGATCTGTAATGTAGTACTTGTTAACTGGAACAAGAAATTAATATATTTTCCTTACCTAATTTTAATGAATCTCCTTCTGTACACCATTGTGACAACAATCGACCCAGTTTATGACAACAGGAATCAAAATTAGTTGGAGTTTGGGGAAAAGGGTAAAATTTGTTGCTTCTGTCAAGATTATAAAATGGGAGCTACTTTCTAGCATGATGGAAATCCGTATATACAAAAGTAATACTTTGACCGAACTGTCATTCTTCCTGAGAGTCCTTCATTATATTTATTTCTTTTTTTTTTCATTTAGAAAATGATGCCTCTTTATTGCTTTTTTCTGTGTACTTTTAATTTTTTAATTTTTAATTTTTTTCAAAATATTCCTGGGATACAAACTCTTTGGTCACATAAATTGACTTTGTATTGCCTGAGTCAAAGCTATAAGCATGCCCATCCCCCAGACAGCATTCACCTCGCCAATTAAGTGTGAATTTACCCATCCCTTCCTCCCCCTCCCACCTGCCTGATCCCTGATGAATGTTACTTCCATATGTGCATCTAAGTGTTGATAGATTAGTACCAATTTAATGGTGAGTACATGTGGTGTTTGTTTTTCCATTCTTGTGATACTTCACTTAGAAGAATTGGCTCCAGCTCCACCCAGAATAATACAAGAGCTATTAGGTATTAGTTCACCATTTTTTATGGCTGAGTAGTACTCCATGGTGTATGTGTGTGTGTGTATATATATATATATATATATATATGCCACATTTTATTAATCCACTCGTGTATTGATGGACACTTGGGTTGCTTCTACATCTTTGCAATTGTGCTGTTATAAACATTCGACTGCAGGTGTTTCTTTCATAGAATATCTTTTTTTCCTTTGGGTAAATACCCAGTAGTGAGATTGCTAGATCAAATGATAGTTCTACTTTTAGTTCTTTGAGGTATTTCCATATTAATTTCCATAGAGATTGTACTCGTTTTCAGTCCCACCATCAGTTTAAGAGTGTTCCCATTTCTCCACATCCACACCAACATTTGTTGTTTGGGGACTTTTTGATAAAAGCAATTCTCACTGGAATTAAGTGATACTTCATAGTGGTTTTGATTTGCATTTCCCTGATGATTAGATATGTTCAGCATTTTTGCATATGTTTATTGGCCATTAGTCTATCTTCTTTTGAAAAGTTTTTGTTCATGTCATTTGCCTACTCTTTAATGGGGTTGCTTGATTTTTTCATGCTGATTTGCCTTAGTTCCTTATAGATTCTAGTTATAAGCCCTTTAGTGGATGTATAGTTATTTCATGTATATATATACACACACATACATTTATATAGTGTTATATGGTTAAAATGAAGGTTCTAACTTATTGAAGTGTTATCAGATATAAATAAATGAAATGTTTTATAACCTATTATATTGTTTTTCATCATGGTAGTAAATGAGCTGATGAAAGAAGGAATTTTTTAAAGAGGGATTTGAATGTGTGGTAGTCTGGAGAAAAAGAGCGGATTGGACATACATAGTTGAGCTGATGCAACTCTGGTTACTTGTAGTGAAGACAAGAGGTATCAAAGATATGTTAAAAAAAAAAAAAAAGAAACTTTGAAAGTCCCCCTGAGAGGCTCCAAAGAAAAATTTTATTTCTTAGACATTTTTGTGAGAATAGGCTTGCTTACCTCTGTCCAAAAAAATTTAATTGTAATGTATCTTAATTTTTTCTCCTATTCTGTCAGATATAGGGTCTCATTACTGTTCATTAAAAGTTACTGCTGTTATATTAAAAATGATTCATAGGAGTACAAAAATGTGTTAACTGGAGGCTGATGTTGTTTCTTTACAAATCCAAGCATGTTTGTGAGTCTTAGACCCTGTATAGCCTTTGACTACTGAAAAGAACAGGTAGAGATGAATATCAGAGATTCACATGACTTAGTCTCAGACTGAATGTGCAGAATGAAAAATGAATTCTATAGCATATGTATGTAGGTTGGAAGACCCTGATGCAGTGAATCATGACATGGATTACTTTGAGAATGGTGAAAATTTGAGAAGTATAAAAAGTAATAGACTCTTTTACTCATATTTTGTTTGAAGCTGTACTGAACTGTCTTATGTATGTTGGGTTAATGTTCATTGCTGTCATCTTTGCTACTGGTAGGCCTTTTTCTAGTAGAAAAATAATCAGTTCTTTGACACTATGATTGTTAAACCAAAACATTCAATATACTCTCTCTATCCAAGCAAAGCTTCATTTTATTGTAAATGTCGCATCCTTTCAGCATTGCAAACTCCTTCACTGAAATTTTACCTATCCTGAAATACGATTCCTAACAAACAAGGTGGATAGTTTATAAAAATAAATTTTTCTCTTTCACATTTTTTGTCATTTTTAATATATAGTGTCATATATTAACATTACCTTATTACGTTAGCTAAGCAATCTTAATGTGGTAATTTAAAACAATGAATTCACAGTATAATATACTCTTAATGAAGTGCATTTATATTAAGTTGGCCATGGTTTGTGATTTTAAGGTTATAAATCATTTGTATAATGTACATTTTTATTATTTTTCTATTTCAAGTTTTGTAAAAATGAAATAATTGAATGTCTCATGTTAACAAATCTTAGTAATAAAATTTCAAGTGGTGAAATTTTAGGGGATTTTGTGCTTTTCTAATTCATTTAATTCAGAAAGTTCTATAATTAAAAAAAATTCCTTCATCATTCAGCTTAATGATTTGACAATAGCTATATCTTTTTTTTAATACTCTTAGAATTTATTTTAATGATGGTAGTAGAATTTCAGAGCCTTTTAATTTATATATTTTTAAAATAGGCTTTACATTTTAGAACAGGTTTAGGTTCATAGCAAAATCCAACAGAAGTTATATAGATTTTTCAGATTAACTTTACCTCCATACATGTTGTACCCCATGATCAATACAACCTAGTAGAGTGGTACTTTGTTCTTATTGATGAACCTACAGTGATACATTATTTTCATCCAGAGTCCATAGTTTACATTAGGGTTCATTCTTGATGTTGTACATTCTGTGGGTTTTGACAAGTGTGTGATAACATGTATCCACCATATAGTACCATATAGAACAGTTCCACTCCCCTAAAAATCCTCTGTGCTCTGTCTATTCATCTTTGCCTCTCTCCTAACCCCTGGCAAAAACTGATCCTTTATTGTCTCTGTAATTTTGCCTTTTCCAGAAAATCATATAGTTGGAATCATATAATATGTAGTGCTTTTGGTTTGGCTTATTTCATTTAATAATATGAATTTAAGTTTCCTCCATGTCTTTTCATTGCTTGATAGCTCATTTCTTTTTAGTGCTAAATAATATGCCATTGTCTGGATTTACCTAAGTTTAATTATCCATTCACCTACTGAAGGACACTTTGGTTGCTTCTCAAGTTTTGGTAATTATGAATAAAGCCGAGATAAGTATTCATGTCAGGTTTTTGTATGAAGATAAGTGTAGATTTCATATGGAACATAAATACTGAGAAAGATAATTAGTGTTATTGTATGGTAAGAGTACGTTTAGTTTTGTAAGAAACTGTCAAAGTTGGCTGGGAACAGTGGCTCATGCCTGTTATCCTAACACTTTGGAAGGCCAGGGTGGGAGGATTTCTGGAGGCTAGGAGTTTAAGAACAATCTAAGCAACATAGCTAGACCTCATCTCTAGGAAAAAAAAATTAAAGAATTTAACGGGGCATGGTAATGCATGCCTGTAGTCCCAGCTATTTGGGAGGCTGAGGCAGGAGGATTGCTTGAACCCAGGAGATGACTCAACGGCTAGCCTTGGCAACAGAGCAACAGTCTGTCAGAAAGAAAGAAAGAAAGAAAGAAAGAAAGAAAGAAAGAAAGAAAGAAAGAAAGAAAGAAAGAAAGAAAGAAAGAAAGAAAGAAAAAAGAAAATAATCTATCATTAGAGTGAATAGACAATCTACAGAATGGGAGAAAATATTTGCATTCTACACATCCAATAAAGAGCTGATAACAAGAATCTATATAGAACTTAAGAAAATCAAAAAGAAAAAATCAAACAAATCAATAAATGGGCAAAGAATATGAACAGAAACATGTGGCCAGCAAACATATAAAAAAGCGCTCAACATCTGTAATCACTACAGAAATGCAAATCAAAACCACAATGAGATATCACCTAACTCCAGTGAGAATGGCCTCTATCAAAAAGTCCCAAAATAACAAATGCTGGTGAGGATGTGGACAAATTGGAAACTCTTACACTGCTGGTGGGACTGTAAATTAGTACAACCCCTGTGGAAAGTAATGTCGAGATACCTCAAAGAGATACAAACAGAACCACCATTTGATCCAGCAATCCCACTACTGGACATCTATCCAAAGGAAAAAAAGACATTCTATAAAAGAGACACCTTCACTCGAATGTTTAGAGCAGCAAAATTCACAATTGCAAAGATGCGGAAACAACCCAAGTGCTCATCAATACATGAGTGAATTAATAAAATGTGGCATATGTATACAGTGGAATACTACTCAACTGCAAAAAAAAATGGTGAACTAGCGCCTCTTATATTTTCCTGGATAGAGATCCATCCTGCAAGGCGAGGCATCACAAAGATGGAAAAGCATGCACCACATTTACTCACCATCAAATTGGTACTAACTGATCGACACTAAGGTGTTCACATGGTAGTAATACTCACTGGGTGCCAGTCAGGTGGGGGTTGGGGGCAAACCCACAGCTAATGGAAGTGGAGCACACTGTATGGGGGGAAGGACATGCTTGTACCCGTGGCTTGGGTGAGGCAAATGCATTACATATAACCAAAATATTTTTATCCCCATAATATCCTGAATTAAAAATAAATAAAAAATAAAAAAAATATTTAAGAAAGAAAAAAAAGAGAGAAAAGAAAAAAACTTTCAAACTGTCTTCAAAAGTAGCTATATCATTTTGAATTTTACCAGGAATAGATGAGAGTTCCTGTTTCTCCATATCCTTGCCAGCATTTGGTGTTTTCAGTGTTTTGGATTTGGGCCATCCTAATAAGTATGCAATAATATCTCATTGTTGTTTTACTTTACTGTGCCATAATGACGTGATATTAAACTCCTGCTCATATGCTTATTTGCTATATATATATATATATATATATATATATATATACGCACCAGCCATATTGGATTAGAGCCCACCCTAATGACCTCATTTTATCTTAATCATCTCTGTAAAGACTCCATCTCTAAGTATGGTCACATTCTGAGGTGCGGGGGGTTGGACTTCATATAAATTATTTTAAGGGCACATAATTCAGCCTATAACAACCAAAGCACATGGAATACCCCACCAAAAAGTTAGTTTGTTATTATAAGTAAACTCAAGCTTAAAAAGTGAAGCCTAATTTTCCATGGGTACACTAAGTGTTCAAAATGATCACTAGTCTTGAGTGAGTCAAGTGCTAACATACTGTCAAAAAGTAAAAGTACCTGAGGACATGGGTTCTTATGCCAGTGCAAGGATGAGCTATGGGAAGATGTTTTATAGGTTCATTGACAGATCAGAAACAAAGTTTTTCCAACAATATCAATTTACATGGTAATTTTTGGGAAAAGGGAGATCAATCCAAAATATACAGTTAAATGAGGTTCGCTGATGATTCAATAATATTTTACTGGTGGACCTAGCTTTGCTTTAATAATCAATTCAAAAAAGCTTCAAAGTTCAATTTTGACACAAGTCTTTTATTTATAGCAGTGAATGATTTAGGAGTGTAAAACAAACTAGGAACTGTGTGTCAACATATAAGCCATTAATCAATGATAAAGTACACGGTAATTATAAGAAAATAGGCTGGCAAATTCCTTTTGTGAGAAGTTCAAGCAAAAAAAAAAATATTTGTTTTTGTGGATATAGGGTTGCAAGTCATGAAAACCTGAACATTTTGTTTTGAAAAGTGAAGTGGCAGAGGGAGAGACTTTGAGGGAGTGGAAATTCTTGAATGACATTTCAAGTAAAACTAATTTAAACATGCTTGTTGCACCATTCATACTATTAAATTTAAATGCCTATCCTAGTTTTGGTACCTCTTGATTTTGTTTGTCCCGTTATTCTTTTTATCTTTAAGACAGTCAAGAATTCCAAATACCGGAATATTAGACATTGGTCAGGCATCCTCATTTTGCCATTTCCAAGAATAGCTTCTATTTTAATTTAAGACCTTTAGAAATATTATTTTGTCCAGGCATTGAATAAGGAATTGCCACATGATGGGCTGCTAGGTAACAAGCATCAACGGAGTCTCCGGATTGCAAAGAAACAACTTTTCCATTCCTCCTTCCACATGGCAATGGCTAAATTTTTTGTAGCAGAGAGAGAGAAAACTCAAAGCATTGTCACTAGAAGTGCCATATCCTAGAACTTATAGCAACGGTTGGCTGATTGGGAGCCCAGCCGTAAGTAGTTATGGAATGTGAAGGGGAGGCAGTGAGAGATTTAGTATTATTTGATACCATTAAGGGTCTTCAGCATAAAATCAGTTTAAAATGGCCTATTCTCAGCATGCCATACAAGGTTCTTTCTTTGGTTCCTGTTTGTTTCTCCCACCTCATTTTGCACAGTTTTCCCTTCTTCTCTCTGTTCCAGCTCTGCCAGACTTGCTTTAGTTTCTCAGTGCTCAGCTGTTCCCATCTTAGGGTCTTTACACTAACTGTGCCTCTGCCTGGCAGGTTCTTCTTTCAGATCCTAACACACAGGTAACCTTCCTCAGCAAGGCTATTCCGGACCACTCAATTCAAATGAGCCACTAAGTCATTCTCTGTCCTATCTCCTTGTTGCACTTTTTTTGTCTGGCTTTTATGTCTATGTCCTGTTTTTCTTGTTTATCTACTCATTTTTACCAGCTAATTGCTGTGAGCACCTCACCAGAGTCTCAGAGCTATGAGAACAAGACCTTATGTACCTTGTTATCACTGTACCTCCAGTGACTTAAAAAGTGCTTGGCACGCAATAGATCCTCTTTTATTATTTGTGAAGTAAATGAGCAAGAACGACAATTATTTTTACTGCCTGCCACACTGATTAGATTCTATCTTGAGTGATGTTTTGAGTTCTTAGAGTTGGAGAGGGACTAATTGGAATCCACCCAGAGAAGAGAGACTAGAATAGCAAGGGATATAAAAATCATACTATAAGAGGAACTGGTAATATTCCACCTGGAAAATATTTAAATGACTGGGAAATACAAAAACAAGTTACAAGAAGGCAACTTGTTAACTTGTTAAAGGAAATAATTTTCTGATAATTTTGCGCTGTTCCACAATGGCATAGGCTAGTGTTCTAGCACAGGAAATTTTAATGTAAAAACTGCATAGCTGTATATCAGGGAAGTTTTAGAGAGAATTTTGTAAGTAATAGAATTTTTTAAGAAACCTCTACAGTTCCTGAAAAATCTACTATT
Source organism: Lepilemur ruficaudatus (assembly GCA_963574885.1). Taxonomy (NCBI): domain Eukaryota; kingdom Metazoa; phylum Chordata; class Mammalia; order Primates; family Lepilemuridae; genus Lepilemur; species Lepilemur ruficaudatus. Next base: position 9,000 of record CAUYRT010045843.1, read on the forward strand.
TTATTATTATAAGGCTTTTCATTAAAAATTCATACCTTTCACAAAAAAAAATTATTTTTTTTTAATCTTTAGCTAATTCATTTAAGGCAAGGTTTATATGCAATATTGCTGGATATAAGTCCATATTTTAAATGATTTTTTAATTGTTTCGATGGCAAGACTTCTTGTTATATCTCGTGAAAATTACCATCTTTTTTTTTTTTTAAATCTGATGTTGTGATTGGCAAAGAACCTCTCCCCAGTGCAGAGGAGGAGTTAGGTTTGCCATTTCCTTGTTGCTTGTGTTATTAGAATTATCTTCAATCTCAAAAAATTTTCTCGGGCTACTTTCCTACTTCATGAAGATTATGGAAATTATGTCTAGATAATCTTACCCCTTTGATCATAATAAGCTGAAAGTGATCAAATGAGTGAAAGTTCCATTGTCAGCCTCTATTCAGGTTCCCTCTGGAGACCTCATATACTTTAACATAAGTGGCACCTGATACATGGACCTAGTGAAGATGCTATTGTTTGTACTTTAAATATTAGTTATGACTATTATTTCTTTTTTGATGTGAAAATCAACATAACTTTTTAACATGTTCTCATATCTCTTTGGGTTATCTTACCTCCTATAATTTATATACCCCATTTAAAAATATAAAAATATAAGATATAAAATATAATATAAATGTATGAGGAAGAACAATTGTTAAGCTTTTCCATTTTGAATCCAATTATAATGCATTAATGAATAAGAGCTTTGCAGAAGGCAGACAAATATGGTATTTCATACCAGATGGATTATGGTCCTAGTGACTTCGCGTTGGGGCTTCCAGTACAAAATTTAAATAAGGGGCCCAAGAAAAGTTCCCCTACTCCTGGTTTGTAAATAACCACAAGGGGAAATAAAGTCTCCTACACCATTTTTTTTGACAATAATTTATTATAATGAGTAGAATCTTAAGGCTCAGTCCGCTCCTTTTTGGTTCTGATGCTGATGTGCTGATGTTCTCCAGCTCTGTGACTCAACATCCCCCTTTGCTGGTCCTGCATTCTAATCTCACTGTTGGAGGTGGGGCTTGGGGAGGGGAGAGAAGGAGAAAGAGAGGGGTAAAGGAGGAGGCAGAGGAAGTAGAGGAAGAGGAAGAGGAGAGGAGGCAGGAGAGAGGGAATAAAAGGGAGAGAGAGAGAGATGGCCCTAGTAAAATCCTGAAGAATCGATTCCTTCTTTCCTCTGGTGTCTTCCTTGCAGCATCTTCCTGCTCCATTCTGGGTCCCAAACTACGTATCTTTCTGAGAATCACCTGAATGTAATCACTCTGGATGGGAATTTAAGCAAGCAAATAAGAGAGCCCGTTTTAAATAAGAAAGGGGAGAGGGCTCCTTTATCACCCTTATATCTCACCATGCTAAGGCATTCCTACTCTACTTTAAGAAAGTCTGTCCCTGTAGGCAAGAAAGGGCATTCTGAGCTGTGCATTCCTGATAAACATTAGAAGCTTAGGAAAGGGGTATGGCATTCTGTATAGGGTGGGAAAGGACTTGCTGAAAGAGCAAGATTAAAAAATATCACTTGTCCCAAAGTGCTTTCGAAACTCAAAGAGAACGACTTTCGTGCTGTCCTTAAGAGGTTGCTGTATTGGGTGAGGCTGTGCCTTGTGCCACGTGCCATGTGGGGGCACTTGTGACACTTCCGATAACAAACTTCTTGGATGGGATTTAAGTCAGATGTCATCTATTAAATTCCATATTCTAGTGGTTCATATGTCAGCAAAATGTTACTGTAATCTAATTTATATAAGGACTTTTTCTCTCAAAAAACATGTCATTTAGTTTTACAAATTGCCTATCACGTTTTTCTTAATAGCCTCAGGGCCCAAGAAAATGGTGAATACTAAAGTTTGAAATCTTGGCATTGGCTTAAGCTATTTGTCATATTTTTCACTCATTCTGAAGTCTTCTGGAAAGCTTTTCATTTCAAGGTTTTGTTAAATTGCAAAAATGTCTGATGGACAGGTTTCAATATGTTTTTTTCTGCGTGTGAAAACTCACTTCAGTAAAGTGAGTCATAAGTAACAATCCTAACCAAAAATACGTTCCTTACCCAAAAGTTGAAAAAAATTTAAAATCACTATGATAGAAATTTTGAAAAATACTAGGCTTTGAGAATCTGGATCCAGTATAAAGAATATATGTGTTCATAGATAGGAATAGATATCTTAGGTCATTTTAATATTATAAACTACATAAGTCACCTTTTCTGAGTCAATTATCTGACTTGGTAGAAACATTGTATAAATAGCACCGTGATTCTGGATTCAGTTCCTGGTGGGGGGGAAGGGAGAGAGAAAGAAATTATAAATTTTATTTCCATCCATGTGAATTGCCTCAGTAGAGCCTTATAACATGTGAGCAAGAGACAGGCATTAGATTGCTGGTTCTTCTTGAAAATATTCCCACTGTGAAGAAAACACTGCATTGCATTTGCTCCTTGGAGAAAAGTCATGGGTATCTTTCTCTCTGAAGAAAGTGCAGTTTTACAGTGATGGTTTATAATGTACATGTGAATACTAGTCAGCAAGCTTCCTCAGTGTAGGAGTTCTGCAACGTGGATTGAGGACATTGCCTACATTTTAACTCCATTTCTTTTTTTTAAAATTGAGAAAAGCATTAGCCTTGAAACTAATAGAAGTTTTTTAGTTTATTTGAATATACAAATGGACAAATGCAATTGATACCTACCATAAATGAATTTTTAATAATTAAAGAATGAAATATATACATATATTTCACACATATATGTTTCTCATTTATATATATATTTCACATTTATATGTTTATATATATATGTTTAGAGAAAGGGTCTCGTTCTGTCACCTAGGCTGGAGTGCAGTAGCATTACCATAGCTCACTGCAGCCTCCATCCAACTCATGGGCTCAAGCAATCCTCCCACCTCAGCATCCTGAGTATTAGGGATTACTGGTGTGAGCCACCATGCTCAGCTGAACACATATGATTAAACTGACTTAGTTTTTGTTTGAAAGTGACTCATGATATTTTTCCCCTGAAAGGCAATCAGTTTATGTCTCCAGACCCATTATTTTGCTTTGGTGTTCCATATGTTCAATTGAATACTAGACATTTACATTTCAATATTCTTTTCTTTTCAATAGTCCTTCTTTTCAAATTTAACCTGATCACAACTGAACATATCCCTTCAAATGGTGCTGCAGCTCAAGCCTTGGATTTTGTCAATAGTATCAACATATTTTTTCTATTTGGGATTGGAAATATGGGGCAAAGTAGCTCAAAATTGTTAAGTTATTTGTGAAAACATTATGTAAATTATCAAGCTTTGTGCAGATTCAAACTGTTAATATTTTTGTATCAGCCCCCTTTGTGTCTTCTATATAAAAGCATGCTAATCTAATTTTCAATGTTTGTGATATTTCTTCCTCTCTCTCTCTCTCTCAAATTTTAGAGACTGAGTATTGCTCTGTCACCCAGGCTAGAACACAATGGCATGATCACAGCTCAATGCAACCTTGAACTCCCCAGCTGAAGTGATTTTCCTGCTTGCTTCAGCCTCCTGAGTAACTAGGACTACAGGTGTGTGCCACACACCCAGCTAATTTTTTTTTTTTAAAGTTCATTAAGACAGCATCTTGCTATGTTATCCAGACTGGTCTCAAACTTCTGGGCTCAAGTGACCCTGCTACCTGGGCCTGCCAGAGTGCTGGAATTATAGGCATGAGCCACTGCAACTGGCCTATTCCTCTCTTTTCATATCCATAATCTTAATTCAAATTTTCATTATCACATGGGCCTGTATGCAGTAATATCTTCATTCATTTATTCATTCACTTATTCTAAGCTATATATTTGCCAGGCAATATGCATAGTGGTTACAGTGATAAATAAGACAGAAATAGTTCCTGCCTTCATGAGTTTTACAGTATAAGTAGTCAGCCAAACTGCAATACTATGTCTTACATATCTGTTACAAATCAGAGTGTATGTCTTTGATCACTAAATTTTTGTATATTCCAACTGGCACTTCAACATTACTTTCTACAAGCTGTAATTTCTTTTTTATTATCCTGAAACAGGTTTTATGAGCATATATGTGTGTGTGTTGTTCATGGAGATTTGGTTTTGACAAATTGGCCAAAGATAATTTCTTGTATTTGGAAAATCACTAATAGATCAAGACAGCAATTTCTTTGTCCAAATATTATAGATAACTTTAATGGAACATAATTATCATAATTTTATTATGCTCTCTTTTGGCATTGAAATAGAAACATTCTAGTTGTGGCACTTACTAATAAAGAATATGAAATTTTCAATTAAAACTGGCCTTGTGATGAACACTTCCCATACCTGATATTGATATACACATATGCATACATAGAGTACAAAAGATACATACATTAACTTATACAGATACACATGTACATATGCAGACCATAAATTTACATATGTACATATATACATACTAAAATATTTAAACATGGGGAAATTGGGATTGGCCATTCATGAAGATAGAAAAATGTGTTTTTCATATTGAACAAAAGCTACCAGATGCATTCAGTCATGTTTAAAATGCTAAAAAACTGACTTAGTTTAAAAAAAGTCACAACTTGCCATAGCCTTTATTCTTAATTAGTACAAGTTCTTTTGACATATTTGAAGACTTTTGATTTAAAAATAGCCAAGTTGAAAGCACTTAAGAGTGACGTAATGAGCACCATCCTCCACTGTGCTCTGTACTGTCTATCTGTTGCAGGCATCCATCTCCTTGACTTCAAAGAGTGTTCTCCAGAATAAAACCACTACATAGCGGAACAATCTGTCTTTCTTCTACTTCCATTGTATTTGAAACTCAGCATTAATATTTGTGTACTATTGAGTCCAGCGAGTATTGGGTCTGGCATAACGTCCAGCATTCTACCGTGTGTCAGTGGAGTTCCTTTGCACAGCTTCTGGCTCCCAAATGGAAATCATGCTTTGCCTCTGTGGAGGTGCTATTAGCAGGAGCAGACCAAGGCCTGGGTGTTTAAAATCGTGTATGCTTTTTGTTGACATAAAGGCATCAAAATGTGCATCAATCCTACATGGTCCATACCTAAAATCAGAGGGAAAACAATCTTCAGGGACATACCTTGTGGCCAGTTCAGATTTAGGGCAATCCCCTTCCCTTAAAATAGTTACATGCACAGACTTACAGAAGAAAAATTCATGCTCAATAACAATAGTCTGGAGGCTCAGCATGGTCCCAGCGCATCAAAGAAGACTTCAACTCCGACCACTGCACTGTGCTACCGAAGCAGGGGAGTGGACAGAGACATTTTAAGAAGATCTGTGCTGAGACAGAAAGAAAATGGTGTGAGGATTTGGAGAGGGAGGGTGGTATGTAGAGAGCAGGCTTTGAGAGCAGACAGGCCTGGGTTTGAACCCCGAAAATATTCTTTACCATTTGGTCTCAGGTTAAATCATTAAAACTTACATGGTTTCTATTTTCTCATCTGCAAAATGGGGAGAAGAATATATATCTCATTTCTTTGCTGTGAAATTTATAATAATTCCTGGCACATAGTAGGTGCTTGTATTAGTCAGGGTTCTTCAGAGAAATAGAACAAATAGGGTGTGTGTGTGTGTCGGTGTGTGTGTGGAGAATTATATATATATGTGTAAATATGTATCTAAAAATATATATGTATATAAAAAATAAAGAATCATTATAAGAATTGGCTCATGTGATCATGGAGGTTGACAAGTCCCACAATCTACAGTCAGTGAGCTTGAGACCCAGGAAGAGTTCATGCCTTAGTTCTAGTCTGAAGGCAGGAAACAACTAATGTCCTGGCTCAAGCAATCATACAGAAGGAAGTCCCTTTTATTCAGGAAGGGTCAGCCTTTTCTTATATTTAGGTCTTCAACTTATTGAACAGGGCCCACCCATATTAGGGAGGTCAATCTGCTTTACTCATTCCATCAATTTAAATATTAAATGCATCTATAAATACCCTTAAAGACACACCCAGAATAGTGTTTGACCAAATATCTGGGCACCCCATGGCCCAGTCAAGTTGGCACAAAATGACAACTTATATTAATAATGATGACCAAAAATGCAGCTTATTTCTTTCCTGAGCCCTGATTTTGTTCAATTAAAATTTTACTGAAATTCACCTCTTGTACTTTCAACTTTTTTTCTTCTTTATTGAAGTATACTTTGCATATCATGCCTTTACTCCATTTTAAGTGTACAACTTTTAAATAAAAAATTTATTATTTATTTTATTACTACTACTAATAAGCTTTTATTACTCATGCAAATAAATGTTCAAAGTCAAGAAAGCACTAGAACTTGAAATAAAAAGCATTTAAGTAGTCTACTGCTCGTAAATTTATATTTTATTGAAATCTTTAATCATAAAGAAAAGACATAATGTTGGCTGTTAGTATAGATCATAAGAGGGTAGTTGGCTATGTAACCATAACACTTTAGAGGCGAGGAGTTTCCATTTTAGAATTTTGGGAGGCAATGCCTTTTAATCTCTTCCTTGCTGAGCCTTTTGTGCACTAGGTCATTCACTGGTCAACGTGATCTAAAATGGACACGTCTAACTTCAGCCACTCTAGACATTTGCCGAATGAAAAGCCAAACCTGTGACTCATTTGTAAGGTCTTCATCTATCTTTCCCATAGAAGGAGTGGTAGAAACCATCTGCTGTCACAAGCAGAAACCTGATGGGACCTCTTCCACGGGAAAGAGACAAAATCTAGTCCTGTATGAAGGAAGCAGTCTGAGGAGTCTGGGGACCCTGATTCTAATCTCAAACCTGGCACCAAAAATTAGCAGCCTCAATTTTCTCATCAGAAAGTAAGGATTGAACCTGGATGCCTTGCATAATGTTCCAGCCAGAGAATCCTTTAATTCTAAGGAGCGTGATCACCCCCCACTATGGTAGTTGTTCTGTCTGGACCAGATGAGTGCTTGCTGCATTGATGAGCTCAGACAGGCCACCTGTGAGGCTCACCACCCTCCCCTCTCTCTGGGTAGACACATACCTCAGTGTGAACCAGGTGGGAACATGAACCCTGCTGTGAAGACAACTGAAGCAACACGGCTGTTACCCCATCTTTGAGCCATGAGGTAAAGTACATGTTTTACAAGTGCAGGCTTTAACTGAGCTGCTGAAACTAAACACCACAGTAGGAGTATGCTATCACGGCATTATGAGCTCATTCAGAAAAACAAGAGTGAGGAAAATAAACCTTTCCTAGGACTGTACTCATGTAAGTATGAATAAGGAAATGCAAAAAGAAGACCCATTTCTCAATAAAAACAGTATTCTAGAGCATTTAAATGTTTTGTCTTATTTTTCTTTTGCAACCTAAAGTGTACACAAACAAAGGTATATATTTTCTCCATAAAAAATATCAGAGAAGACAGAAACTCTATGAGCTGCCTCTCAGAAAGCAATAGTGTCATTTGCTGAGTGTCACCAAGGACTTGCCTATGAATTCACTATGTTACCACAGAATGAGACAAGTGGATCTATAAGCAAATGCCTGAAAGTGAGACTATGAAGGGTGACTTAGATTGGGTTCCCCAGAAGCAGACTTTGAGAGTAGTATTGGTGGCAAATGGTTTATTAAGGAAGTGTTCCCAGGACAAATCTGTAAGTGGGTCAGAGAAGCAGCCCAGTTTTCCAATAAGAAGAAAAGTGCAAAAATACAATTTTTTCCTTTATCATTAAAGAAATATCAAGAAAAATATTCCTGGTTTGGGAAACCAAAATTCTTTCCACAAAGAGGAAATATTGGGTTTGCACAAGCCATTATTTGATAGCAGTATAAAATGCATTAAGTAGCTGGGACAGTGCATGCTGCGCTAGGAGAAACACAGTGTTCTGTGAAGAGCTGTCTCTTGGTCCTCACACTTCTTTCTTCCTGAGGAGTTAATGACAGAATGTGTCCAAGGGCTGGGTTTGATGATAAACTTGCTGATTACAAACTTGCTGGGTTTGATGATAAACTTGCTGATCAGCTGTTCCACATTTCCCATTGTTTTTCAAACATTCATTCACTCCACAAATAAAGTATCTGTTGCAGGTGTGCTAGTTCAGTTCTTGGGGCTAGGGAAATAGCAGTGAATTGAAAACCTCCTTGCCCTTTGGGACTTACATCCTAGAAAGGAAGAGCAGTCACAAGTGAATAAATTACAGAGCAAAAAGAGTTGTAAGAAGGTGCTAAATCCTAGGGAGGAAAAAACAAAAAGCAGAAAAGGGATAGGTATTGCCAGGGGGTGAGGCGGGTAGTACCATTGTAAATAGTAAAAGTGTTAAATACAGAAAGTCTCAACTGGAAGATGACATCTGAGCAAAAACTCTGAGAACCTGGAAGAGAGAAACTTGGTTATCTGGGAGACTAACTTCCATGAAGAGGATGCAGAAAGCCTGGGAGCAGGGGGTGAGGAAAAGTACAGTAAGGAAGCTATTCGCTCAGTGAGTGCAGGGCCTTGAAAGCCACTGGCAGATTTGGGGGTTTGCTCCGAATGAGATGGTAGTGCTTGGAGAGAAATGATACCACCTGATTGACGTTTTAACTGGATCATTCTAGCTGCTGGGTACAATATGCTGGGCTGGGATGTGAAGGTGAGGAAGGGAACAAGGCAAGTGATGCTGGTGATTTGGATCACCTTGGTAGCCTGGAAATGGTAAGAAATGATTGCATTTGAATATATTTTGAAGCAGAGAGGAAAGAATATGCTGGAAGATTGAGCATTTGATTTGAGAAAAACCTGAGTCAAGGGTAACGCCAAGGTTTTTGGCCTAAGCAACCAGAATGGAGTAATTTTTAAGTGAGATGGATTATTATGGAAGAGTGGAGGTCTGGGCTGATCAGGAGTTTCGTTTTAGATATGTTAGACATTCAAGTAGAGATATCAAATAGGCAGTCGGAGTCTAGAGTTCAGGGGAAAAGGTCATGTAAAAATTACATTTGGAAATTATAAGCATATAAATGATATTTTTTAAAAAACATGAGATTGAACTACTAAGGGAAAGAGTATGGAGACTAGAGGTCCAAGTCACGGAACACTTCAATCTAGAGAGAGGAAGGTGAGGAGGAAGCAGCAAAGGTGACTGTGGAGATGCTATGAGGTAGGAAGTGAACCAAGCGCAGTTTCCTGGAAGCTAATTAAAGACTGTATGAGCCGGGCATAGTGGCTCAAGCCTGTAATCCCAGCTACTCAGGAGGCTCAGGTGGGAGCATCACTTGAGACCAGGAGTTCAAGACCAGCCTGGGCAATATAGCAAGACTCCGTCTCTAAAAAAAATAATTTCACACAACTACACTCCAGCCTGGGTGACCATGTCTCTAAAAAAATTTAAAAATTTTGAAAAGACTAAATTAAAGCAAAAGGGTTCAACTGTGTCAAATACTGCAAACAAACAAAGATGAGAAAACCGACTTTGATTTTAGCAACAAGGTCTCTGACTTTCACAAGAGCGGTTTTGATGGAGCGGTAGGAGAAAAACTTGATTGGAATGAGTTCATGAACAAATGGGAGAAGAAAGGCTGGTAGTGAAATTGGAGAATGCTTTCAGAATTTTTCTACAAAGGGGAACAAGAAAATGGACAATAGCTAGAAGAAAAATAGAATTAAGAGACAATTGACCTTTTTTTTTTAATGTGGGAGAAATATAGAGTATTTGTGTGCCAATAGAAATGGGCCAGGAGAGGGAAATACATTGCTGTTGTAGTTCAAAAGGGAGAATTGTTAGAGCAATGTCTTTGTTAACATCTATGGAGGGAAAGGGGGCCCTTATTTTGTGAAAAACAATCTATGGACTGGGGAGGCACAGCCTTCAGCACCAGTGAGGGTCTGATCTCCAAAGAAGAAAGGGACGATCGAGCTTTAATAGGGAAAGTTCCCTCTCAGATTCTCAATCAGGTCCGTTTACAAAAACCGAAGGCGTCAAACTTGTTTAGCTCTGATTGGTCAAAATAGTTGAGCCCTGATTGGGTGATTTCTAAGCCCCAAAGTGTAAGTCTCTGTTGGAGGTTTTCAGGTGGTGGGTTGGGGTGTTTCTGGCTGCAGTTTACCTTGACTCTGGTTACAGAAACTGTTCCTGTTCAGGATCACAAAGCAGAACGTTTATCGAGGGCTGCATTTCCTTTAAATCACAGTGCACATGGCTGCTCTTTTACCTCACTGTGGCTGCTCGGTTCTGCTTTTAAATTTAGAGCATCTCTGTTAGCCACAGGGAGTCCATCTTGCCTGGAGACCGCGGGGTCTTGCTTTACAGTTTTATTTCACGTTCTTGATTTCATGAGGGGGATGGGACCCAATGTGCAAGTGCAGAGTCTAGCCCTCTTACATTTCTCGCTGAGGTCAGACCCAAGTCCGCTCCAAACTTCCTCCCCTCCGTTCCCCGTAAATGTAGGGCACCACATTAAATTTTTGAGTAACTCTGCAAGCCCTCCCTAATTATTAACTTGTGGAATGTCACATGTGATGTGTCACCATGCCTAGACCACACATCCTGCCACACTAGAAGTTTTGAATTTCTTTTTTTGACAAACCTCACTAGCTATTTGCATTTCTGTGTGGCCTCCCCACCCCCAGGAAGAGTCATAAGATAAATCACCTTCTAAGCCAAGAATACAAGGTTCATAAAAACTAATATGATATCATTTTCCCAAATGATACTTCCACTCGAAATTTGTTTTTAATGTTCTCTGGCAATATTAACCTATTTGGCAAGTTTAATAATTGTTACGTCTTTTCAATATGTTATCTGTAATGTAATAGGAATCATTGATCATTCCAACTTCATAGTCCACTTCAGAGCCAATGAATGCTTTGGTAAAATCTGGAGTTAAACAGTAAGACAGTGACTCAGCAATCTCAACTACTGTGAAGGATGCAGCAATATAATTTAATAGCCCCAGTAAATGCTGGATGGCTGTTTGCTATAGGGGACAGAAAACTTCACTCTAGCACAAGTCTAGAGTTTAGGTTTAGTGTTCAATGACACAAAAACAACTAAATGGCTATATTTTCAGAATAAAAATAGATTTACGTTTAAAAAATTTGGTGTTTATTAATCACTTAAAATTAATAATATTCGGTGGAAATTAATGTTGAAATTATAAAATTATAAAAATTAAAACTTTTCCAACTGTTAGGGAACTAGATAATAGTTAGTCAAATATGAAACTAATCAGAAAAGATGTCCCTGGATATCCATGACTTCTTTTTAGTATAATAATGGACTGGTAAGAAATTCACTCCTTGAAAACAGTGAGCATGTAAGCTTTTGCCTATCATAGCAAGTTTACACTTATGCATGCCTACTACATTAGCATATCCAGCACAGTTATTCTGTCCCTGGGGTCTTTAATTTCAGTAGGAGATATCTCATCAGCTCTAGTGAGTATCTTTCTGTGTAGTGAGTGATGTTTCTTCAGCATTATAGACTTGTATGGTGCCAGATTTTCATCAGCAATGACCATTGCAAACTCATCAATGAATTTCTTTCATTGTTCGTGATTAGCAGGTGTTTTATCACAACACATCTTTAAAAATTTAATGCCATCTCTTTTCTTAAATTTCTGCAACTGGCCTATTGAATAGAATATGCAGTTTCCTTCATTTTTCAGTTCATTGTGATAGATATTTGTTTCATGATCAACATATCATTAAGTGGCATGTGTTCACTGCTGTGCTGATGGATGTACTCTCGCTATACAGTCCAGATCTTCATGTTTAGCTTTATGTAGTGTTTTTCTATTTTTCATTGACTTCTGTTCTTCACTTTCAGCACAGAACTTCAATAGTTTTTCCTTGTTTCTACAGGGCATATATGGCAGTCATTGCAATATCATGCTCTTCTGTAAGCTATTGCAGACTTATACCACTGTCCAGTTTCTCTAACAGCTTGACTTTCTGTGCTATAGATAAACATAAATACTTATTTTTTTCCTTATCACTTTTACACATAGGGATATCCTTTTTGACATTTTCAACAGTATCGTTACACCATAGAGCAGAGAATAAGCAAAAAACACAGTGAGTAATGCACATCTGTCTTGACCGTATGTACAGCATCCTGGGGAACCTGTTGTTGGCACATATGGACTACACATATGCCATTATGTTACTCTTTGTGGGCTTGCTTGTATGGGGGAATCTGGGCATGCACGGGAAAGATATATTGCAGCTGAGGGTGCTGGGAGGATCTTTTTTTTGCCTTGATGATACTGAATAAACTGTGTGTTGTACACCTGTGTTTTGACTGTGACTCATCACACGAGGTCAGGTGTGGAATTTTCCACTTGGAACATCATGTTAGCACTCAAAAATTTTTGGATTTTGGAACATTTTGGATTTTGAATTTTTGGATTAGGAATGCTCAACCAGTATATACATATGTATAAATATTTCTATATGTATTCATTTTTATGTTAAGCTCAGCATGATTACTTATGGATATTTCCAACTGTAATCCAGTATATTAAAATACCACATGGATCATGCTAGCTTTCCCCCCTTGTTTGTCTGTAACCTTCCAAGCCAACACTGAGAAACTTGACTCCCATTATCTGCTATTCTTTACTTAACTATTTAATTTCAGTCTACATGCATAGTGATTTCAGCATTGTTAACCCATATGCCCATGGAAAATAACTTTACCAACTACAGTACAATGCCCATATATAGTTCTTTTGCCTATGAGTCCTATAGTCTCCATTCATTTCCAAAATTACTTAGGTTGGTGTCTTTCCTCCCTATTCCCTTCAGTGAAGTTGTTTTATATATTTGAAATATGGTTAGATTATTTTGTCATAACCTGGATCCCTTGACCTCCTAGGTGACTTTTTTTTTCAAAAAATTGCACATGTTAAATCTACTCTTTGTGTACATGGTTCTATGAGTTTTGACAAATATGTATTGTCAGATATCCATTCTTACAGAATCACAGAGAATAGTTTTGCTGCCCTAAAAATTCCCCTGTACTTCACCTATTAAACCCTTCTCCCTCCTCAACCACCTGACAACCACTGATTTGCTTATCAACTCTAATATTTTTCCTTTTTTAGATGTTCATATAAATGGAATCAGATAGTATATAGTATTTTAAGACTGGTGCCTTTCCCTTAGCAACATTAATATGCTTTTGCATGGTTTGATATCTCATTTTTTAAAACCACTGAATAATATATCATTGTATGGTTGTACCACAGTTTGCTTTCCATTAGCCTGTTGAAGGACATATTTGTTACTTCCGGTTTTGGGTTATTACTAATATAAAGTTGCTATAAATATGTGTGTGCATGTTTGTGATGAACAGTAGTTTTCACATTAGTTGAATAAATATCTAGAAGCAGGATTGCTGGATTGTATGGTAAGACTATGTTTAACTTTGTAAGAAACTTCCACACTGTCTTCCAAAGTGGCTGTATCATTTTTCATTCTCACCAGCAATGAGAATGAAATGTTGCCTTACACCTTTGTCAGCCATTTGTACTGTTAGTTTTTTGGATTTTAGCCATTTTATTAATAATAGGTGTGTAGTGGTATGTTATTGTTTTAAGACTGTTTTGTTTTGAATCTCTGGATAGTTGCTAGGTGTGTGCCATTGGCCAAATTACATAGTATCTCTAGGTTTCGTCTTTAAATAGCAATAACAATAACGATCTCCTGGATGGTTGTTGGAAGGTGATGGTTAAGGATATATGTATGGTACTTGGCACATTGTAATCCCTAAATATTGTCTCCCTTCAGACACAGAGAATAATTTCAGTAAATGGAAATATACAGTGGTCTGAAGTTAACTGAAATTGGCCATTCATTTTAAACTTTTCCAAATTCACTCATTCCCCCAAACATACCAAAAGTCTGACCTTTGCATTTTAGAATAGTTCCCTAAAATTTTACTGTATGGAATATTTCTCTTTTTCCTCCAGTAGGATGATGTTGCCTTCATACATAAACTGATTTTTAGTTTCTAATTGTTGTACCTCTATTTATGTTACATCTTTGCCTTTCAAAATTTAAGCCAGCTTTCACTAAACTCAGATAATATGTCATTTCACCTGAAGAACTGTTCCTTGGTGACTCCAGCTGGTTGAGGTCTCTTCCTTTTTGAATACCTTGTCAGTTTTTAAAGCTATGGGCTTATTCTTAATTGCCTGGTTTATCCTATAGTGATTTCATAAATATTTGTTTAATTAAGTAAATTAATTAATTTAATGAATGGTTTTTTAAAAATAATACCATATGAATGTTCTATTTACAATATCAGTATCTGAAATGCTGCTTTCTTTTTAAAAAGTTGTTGCAAGAACACTTAACATGAGATCTACACTCTTAAATTTTTTTTTTTTTTTTTGGGAACAGAGTCTCACTCTATTGCCCAGGCTAGAGTGCCATGGCATCAGCCTAGCTCACAGCAACCTCAAACTCCTGGACTCAAGCAATCCTCCTGCCTCAACCTCCCAAGTAACTGGGACTACAGGCATGCACCACCATGGCCAGCTAATATATATATATATATATATGTATGTATTTTTAGTTGTCTAGCTAATTTCTTTCTATTATTTTTTTAGTAGAGACAGGGTCTTGCTCTTGCTCAGGCTGGTCTCGAACTCCTGAGCTCAAACGATTCACCCTCCTCAGCCTCCCAGATTGCTAGGATTATAGGCGTGAGCCACCACGCCTGCCCCCCTCTTAAATTTTTAAGTGTACAATACTCTATTGTTGACTATAGGCACAATCTCATACAGATCTCTAGAACTTATTCATCTTGCATAATTGAAACTTTATATTTCTTGAACAGCAACTCCCTATTCCTACCCACCCCAGCCCCTGGAAACCACTGGTCTATTCTGTGTTTCTATAAGTTTGACTATCTCAGATGTGATGCCTCATATAAGTGACAACATGCAGTATTTGCCCTACTGTGACTGGCTTACTTCACTTAGCATAATGTCCTCCAGGCTCATTCAGGTTGTTGCATATAATATGATTTTCTTTCTGTATAAGGCTGAATAATATTCCAATGTATGTGTATACCATATTTCCTTTATCCATTCATTTATCAATGAACGTTTAGGCTGCTTCCATAGCTTGGCTGTTATAAATAATGCTTTAATAAACATAAGAGTGCAGATAACTATTTGAGACCTTGATTTTAATTCTTTTGGATATATATATCCAGAAGTGGAATTGCTGGATTATATGGTAGCTCTATTTTTATTTTTTCTGAGTAACCTCCATACTGTATTACAGTGACTGCACCATTTTACATTCCCACAAACAGTGTACAAGGGTTCCAGTTTCTCCACATCCTTGCCATCACTTGTTATCTTTTGTGTTTTTGATTATATCCATCTTAACGGGTGTGACGTGATGTCTCATTGTGGTTTTAATTTGAATTTCCCTGATGATTAGTGATGTTGGGCTTCTTTTAATATACTGTGGCCTTTTGTATGTCTTCTTTGGAGAAATGTTTATTTCATTAACAAAACGAAGGTTGAAAATTACATTATCATTTCAATAGATGCAGAAAAAGCATTTGATAAAATTTAACACTTTTTAAAAATAAAAACTCTCAAGAAACTAGATATAGAAGCAATTTACTTCAATATAATAAAGGTCATATATGAAAATTCCACAGTTAACTACATACTTAACTCTGATAAATTAAAAGCTTTTCCTCTAAGATCAGGAATAAGACAAAGATGCCCATTCTTGCCACTTCCTTTCAATGCAGGACTGGAAGTCCTAGTTAGAGCAATTAGGCAAGAAAAAGAAATAAAAGGCATTCCAATTGGAGAGGAAGAGGTAAAATTTTTCATCTTTTTTCATCTTTTTGTAGATGACATAATCTTCTATGTAGAAAATTCGACAAACTCCATAAAAAAACTGTTAGAATTACCAAATGAATTCAGCAAAGTTGCAGGAAACAAAATTGACATAGAAAAATCAGTTACATTTCTATATACTAGCACTAAATCATCTAAAAAGGAAATTAAGAAAACAATCCCATTTATAATAATATCAAAAATAATAAAATATTTATATGAATAAACTTAATCATGGAGGTAAATGGCTTGTACACTGGAAAACTACAAAACATCGAAAGAAGAAATTAAAGAAGACACAAATAAGTGGCAAGACATTTTGTATTCATGGATAGAAAAAAATTAATGTTGTTAAAATGTCCATATTTCACAAAGTAAGCTACAGGTTCAATGCAATCTCTATCAAAATCCTAAGGGTATTTTTTTACAGAGCAGATAAAACAATCCTGAAGCTTGTATTGAACCTTAAAAGGCTCTGAATAGCCAAAGCAATCTTGAGAAAAAAAAGGACAAAACTAAAGGCATCACATTTCTGATTTTAACATGTATTAGAAAGCTACAGTAATTAAAACAATATGATACTGGCATACAAACAGATATATAGACCAACGTGAAAAAATACAGAGCCCAGAAATAAACCCATGCATATATGGCCAACTGATCTTTGATAAGGGTACCAAGAAATATGCAATGGGGAATGGATAGTACTGGGAAAACAAATAGTATTCAACAACAAATGGTATTGGGAAAATGAGATATTCACATGTAAAAGAATGAACTTTACACCATATAAAAAAAAAAACTCAAAATGGATTAGAAACTTAAATTTCAAACCTGGAACTATAAAACTTTCAAAAAGACACAGGCTTATGAAAGAAGTAACTATACGGTGGCAAGCAAAGTGATGAATGCATGGTAGAGTTTTTGGTTTCTGCATTTCTGGAGTGGCCATATTGGTCTCTCTTTGTTGAAATTGACCAGAGGTGGTTATTGTGGTCATGGTTTTCAAAAGATCAGGCGTTGGTGGTTTAAGCCAATAATTCTAATTATAGGCATATGCATTAAGTGGCTTTTCATGCCTGCAAAATGATAGCCTAATCAAGATTATGTGGTCATTGATTATGTTTTTGAAATCTTTTTAGAAAATTATGCAGTGTAATTTATACTATAATTTTTAACTCCTTTATTTACTATAATTATGGTCAAAAGTACCAACTATTCAATTCGTATGAGGCATGAAACACTTTTCTCACCAGTATAGATTTACTGTAATATAAATTGAATGCTAGTTAGGTCCTTCTGAAAGGATTTTTTATTTTTTTGTATTTATGAAGCATTACATTTTCAGAGTAGAAACGTACATTATTAGGGGATAATATCCTAGGGGATAATATGCTTAAGTAGAATATTAGGGGATAATATGCTTACATAGAATTTAAGACTTTAGTATTAAGTCCGATTGTTTTAGTATCTTGCTCAATAACTGGACACTGAATGTTCACACAGGTGGGATTTTCAGATTAGGTCAACTCCTGTGGTAGGTCCTTCTTTGTAAGACTTTGAGAAGTACCTTGGCAAAGTAAAAAAGAGAATATGGGCGTTAGATGTGAACATCTTCTGTGACCCCAAGAAGTTCCTTAATTTCCATAAGCCTCTATTTTTTATTTTTAAAATAAATAAAATATTAGCTTTATTTATCTTATCTGCAAGGATGAGATAAGGTACTGTGGGAAAACTCAGTATTTTGTGGTTCTTATAAAAATGGTAGTGATTATTGCTGCTTTCAGCTGGTTAGTAAAAAATCTAAAATGGTATTACAGAATTAAGAGTATTGTTTCTAAACTCAAATAGATAATAACCATGGAGAAGTTACGGATTTTTGGTTCTGGGATCAAGAGCAAGTTAAACCTGGGTCATCTTTTTGTGTCAGAAAGCGAGAAAAAGCTTGAGGACTAAAAGGGCTATGTCACAGGGAGCCATTTTAGAAAGTCAACCACTAGCCAGTTTGGGGAAAATTGAAGCACCAAAAAAAAAAAAAAAATAAAATAAAATAATAATAATAAATAAATAAAATTAAAAAAATACTAACAGTAGTTGATTATAATACATGGAATTTTTTAAAGATCCACGAATATTTAGACATAATAAAAGAGGGAGGGAAGGGAGGGCAAGAAAAGTGCTTATTTTTAAATGAAGGAAATAGTCTAGTGAACAAATGTAGGGTGAAATGAGGCATCAATTAAATTGTTTATTTGGTAAGTATCATAGGTGCTACAACAACTGGATAAAAAGTTCTTGAGGTACAGTATTAAACTATCACCCCACAATTAGGAAAAAAGTATGTCTGTATAATGGTGGACAAATGAAAACATTAAGTGATAGAATTAAATATACTTAATGGGGATAGCCTGATATTATATGTCTCCTGGTGTGATGCAATATGGAGTGCACAATACCACCCTACTTCAAAAAATGTTGACTTGCATTTAATCAAGACTCTAGACCCAAGTTCCTGATTACAGGAAATAGAGGCACAGGTTAAATGACTCCAAAGGGAAACAATAAGACAAATCCAGAAGGTGGGACATTTGATAAGATGACTGGCCAGGACTTTCTGGGGGACTGTTCTACATAAAAAGAGACATAGCAATTACATTCAATGTGTGAGTCTTGACTGTAACTTGTGTTAATATAAAAAAAATAAAACAAAACAGAAAGCCATGTTATATTTGTTAGCATATGGTATATGTATTAGATTATGCACATATATGGTCTAATATTTCATATATATATATGAGATTACTGTTTGTGTTGTGTTCTTAGGTATAATAATGGTTTTGTGATTATGTAGAAGAATGTCTTTGTACATAATACTTGCTTAAGTTTTTTTTTTTTTTTTTTTTTCTGAGACAGAGTCTCAACTCTGTTGCCCAGGCTAGAGTGCCGTGGCATCAGCCTAGCTCACAGCAACCTCAAACTCCTGGGCTCAGGCGATCCTTCTGCCTCAGCCTCCCAAGTAGCTGGGACTACAGGCATAAGCCACCATGCCCGGCTAATTTTTTCTATATATTTTAGTTGGCCAATTAATTTCTTTGTATTTTTTTAGTAGAGATGGGGTCTCACTCTTGCTCAGG
>CAUYRT010045847.1:0-21722 GCA_963574885.1 Lepilemur ruficaudatus
CCGGCCGGAGCGGGAACCGGGCTCCCTCTCTAAGGCACCCGACAGTCTCTCTACTTCGCGAGAAGTTTTCCGATTCAACTCTGTTTTCCACTGAGGTCCTGTGTCCCACGCTGTTTCTCTGTAGATCCGCAGAGCTGGTCCTGTAGAAGTGGAGTTCACTCGTGTGCAGTGGTCTGCCTATTTCACCTCTGACTCTGAGAGCAGAGAGCCAAGAGGGCACTCCTGTTCCGCCATTTTCCACAATCTGATTGTGGTTTTGATTTACATTTTCCTAATGAGCAATTATGTTGAGCATCTTTTCATGTGCTTTTTGGCCATTTGTATATCTTATTTGAAGAAATGTCTATTCATATCCTCTGGCCATTTTTAATTGGGTTGTTTTTTTTGTTGTTATTGAGTTCTTTATATATTCTGTATATTAAGCCCTTGTCATATATATGATTTGCAAATATTTCCTCTCATTCTGTATGTTGTCTTTTCACTCTGTTTTGTCCTTTGATATGCAGAAGTTTTTAATTTTTATGTAGTCCAATTTATCTGTTTTTACTTTTGTTGCCTGTGCTTTTGGTATCATATCTAAGAAATCATTGCCAAACCCAATGTCATGAAGCTTTTCTCCTATGTTTTTGTCTAAGAGTTGCTTAGTTTTAGCTCTTAGGTTTAGGTAGTTGATCCATTTTGTTAGTTTTTTTTATATAGCATGAGATAAGGGTCCAATTTCATTCTTTTGCATGTGGATATTCAGTTTTCTCAACGCTGTTGAAAAGACTGTCTTTTCCCCATCAAAAAGTCTTGGTGCCATTTGACTATATATGCAGGGGTATTTCTCTGTATTTCATTGGTCTATATGTCTGTCTTTATACTATTGTTTTGATCACAGTGCGTTGTTTTTATTACTGTTGTTTTGTTTTGAAATCAGGAAGCGTGAGACCGCCAAATTTCTCCTTTTTCAAGATTGTTTTGGCTGTTTAAGGTCCCTTTCAATTCTATATGAATTTTAAGAAGAATTTTTCTGTATTTCTGGAAAAAAATGCTGTTGGGATTTTGGTAGGGATTGCATTAAGCCTGCAGATTGCTTTGGGTGGTATTGACATCTGTCTTCATCTGTTTTGTGCTACAAAAAAATACCTAAGACTGGGTAATTTATAAAGAAGAGAAATTTATTTCTTATAGTTCTGGAGACTAAGAAGTTCAAGTTCAAGGTGCCAACATCCATTGAGGGCCTTTTTGTTGTGTCCTTATGGGTGGAAAGTAGAAGGGCAAAAGGGACAAATCCTATGTCCTCACATGGCAGAAAAGCAGAAGAGCAAGCAGCCGAATGCTGTATGTAGCCTCCTCTCTAAGGGCCTTAATCCCATTCATGGAGTTAATGCTATCATGTTGGCAACACTTGAATTTTGGAGGGGACACATTCAAACCATAGCAACATTTTAACAATATTAAGTCTTCTAATTCATGAACTTGGGATGCCTTTTCATTTAATTATGTTTTCTTTAATTTCTTTCAGCAGTATTTTGTAATTTTTAGTGTACAGGTCTTTTGCCACCTTACGTTTATTTCTAAGTATTTTATTCTTTTTGATGCCATTGTAAATAATTTCTACTTTTTTTTTTCTGAGACAGAGTCTTACTCTGTTGTCCCAGCTACAGTGCCATGGCATCAGCCTAGCTCACTCAAACTCCTGGGCTCAAGTGATCCTCCTGTCTCAGCCTCCTGAGTAGCTGGGCCTATAGGCATACGCCACCATGCCCAGCTTATTTTTTTCTGTGTATTTTTAGTTCTCCAATTAATTTCTTTCTATTTTTAGTAGAGACTGGGGTCTCGCTCTTGCTCAGGCTGGTTTCGAACACCTGACCTTGAGCGATCCGCCCGCCTCAGCTTCCCAGAATGCTAGGATTACAGGTGTGAGCCACCACGCCTAGCCCATAATTTCTACTTTTAAATGCTTTTCCTTTACATTTTAATCTGTTTGGGATTTGTTTTAGTTTACAATGAAAAGTGAGCCATTGTCTTTAGAATTTTTTTTTCTAATAGCAGAACAATTGTTCTAGCACCATTTAATTACATATTAATGTTATATTAAATAACATTTCCATTTCCCACAGATTTGTAATAACTGTATTCATCATATACCAAATTCCCATTTTTACCAGGGTCTTTTTCTAAATTACCTGTGCTGTATCACTCATCTGTTGGTTCCTGTGTTCCTCCTTAGAATGGGTGCAGTTAGAGTAAAATCTTGGGTATGGCCATGCATTTAGCATTACAGTATTTCTATTATGCAAAATGATTATGTTAACCTGAGATTGGTGGGTCTTATAGCAGCTGGAGCCTTTCAGGATAGTTCTCATTCTTTTTTTGCCAGACATTCGTTGGTTTATTGGTGTACCTCTTATTTCCTTGGGCTGGAAGACAGTGAAACAACCAGTATACGTAAGTACCCTGGATGAAGGGGCTTAGAAAGGGGCTTTAGCCAAGTTGAGGTTTGGGTGATCAAGTTTCTAGTTTTATCTTAATCTAGTAACTCTGTCATTTTCTTTTTTATTAACTTGCTTCAATTGGTTGCTTCTTATTTTACCTAAGAGGTACATTTATTCTCAGTGTCTTCACTTGTTCATTCATTTAAGAACAATTTATTGAACTCTTAATGTGCTAGGCACACAGCACATGTCACAGGTCATTGGGGAAATAGAGATATTAACTAGACAGTCACAAATTGCTGTTCTCAAATTGCTCTCAATCAGAGGCATGTAAGTAAAGTAATTATTGTGCAGTGTGATGAGTGCTATGATAGAGAGAGGGTTTTAAGTAATTACATCAGAGGGGAACCTGATCCAGACGTGGCCTCTTAGGAGAAATGACATTTAGAGTGAGACCTTAAAGATGACCTAAAGGTAAGTCAGATGAAGGGGGTTGAGGAAGCGTATTACATGCAGAGGGAACAGTATGTATAGGAGCCCAGAGGGGAAAGAGCATGTTGGATTCCAAATTAGGTTGAATCAGGTTTTCTTAGTAGTGGTACTGTTGATGTTTTGGACCAGGTAATTCTTTGTTATGGGGGCTAGCCACTAGATGGCAGTTGCTGTTCCCCTCCCCCACCAAGTTAGGACAACTAAAAATGTCTCCAGACAGTTGTCAGATGTCCCCCCGAGGGCCAAAATCACCTGTGGTTGAGAAGCACAGGTCTAAAACCATCTAAAATTTCTATGTTTGAAATCAAATTGAAATGGTAGAATATCAGCAATTCATTTGGTTTAGCCTGACAGTTTGTGCTGCCTTAGAGTTGAGAGGAGTGGTAAGAGATGAGATTGGCAAGATAGTGAGAAAAGGCAAATCAGAAAGGCCAGAGCCTCCTGAAGATAAGTACATCCGACTAGGGAAAACACCCAGGTGCGCCTTCTAATGCAGAGATTATTTGAGCTCTTGAGAAGGCGAGTTCCTCAGGGAGCTTTCTGCAAATAGACAATGCTATTATTTTAATTCTATCACATTTTCTTTGTTGTGATTCATGTCGCCTGCTTTTCTTTCTGCTTCCTTTCTTCCTCTCTCCTGCCCTTTCTTCCTCTCTGTATCAGCAATTGCTTGAGTGTATGTTATGATTCTTATAGGTTGTAGATGTATCGAAAGGAATTATTAATGCAGTTAAGGATCCAGATGCCAAAGGGAAAAGCTTTGCTTTCGTTGGGTAAGTGCCTAGAGTTTGACGTTAAAATTGTGCTATCTATTAAGATGAAGGAATCAACTTCTAAATTAGTCACTATCAGATT
This sequence comes from Lepilemur ruficaudatus, assembly GCA_963574885.1. Lineage (NCBI taxonomy): Eukaryota > Metazoa > Chordata > Mammalia > Primates > Lepilemuridae > Lepilemur > Lepilemur ruficaudatus. Next base: position 3,768 of record CAUYRT010045847.1, read on the forward strand.
TATTTGTTGCATTTTTATAGTATCAGAATCTGAATGCTTACATTAAATCAGAATTTCAAGGAACCTAGGAATCTACTTTGATAAATGATGCTTCTGTCACCAAAGTCTGAGAACCACTGCCCTAGACAGTTACATATACTTTGTCCAGTGATCCTTAGGAATGGTTTTATACTACTCCAGTGATGTTTTTAATATATAAAAGGATATTGCTATAAATTGTAAAATACAGGCAAAAACATAAACAAAAAAATATTTAAGATCAATATCGTTGCAAAATCAAATTAATTTTGTTAAGAGTATTGCAGTGCCCCCAAAGATTGAAAATGGCTTCTTTAGAGTATCATTTACTAGTGCTATGCAAAACTGATCATTTGTTACATGCTCTTTGCTAAAATTTGCTTTCAGGAAAAGTGGGCACAGTTAAGCTCTGTGACTTATCTGAAATTATTAAATCATGTCATACCTAGGTTAGGGATTTTTTTTGCTCAATTAACTATAAGTCAAAAACTAAGACTTCATCTGCCAAGTTGAGAATTATCAAATTCACCTAATAAATGGTTCAGAACCCTGTCATTCTATCAGACTAATGACACCTGATGTTCTATTAAAGATAGGGATCTGATTCAACAATTAAGTGATAGCCTAATTCCTAAGAAATACTTGCCTCTAGCGGAAAATGACACTTTTCTCTTTAAGCCAAGAAGCATAGTATGTATTCCCAGAATTCTGAATTCATACATTTTTCAGTTATTTCACTATTATTATTAATTTAGTTTAGTAAAATTTTGTCAGTGACAATAACTTGGTTTTCCATGTCAACTAGCTGCTGTAAAATATATGTCTTTCGGTTCCCAGTTTGGTACATTAGCATGCAATCAGTTATACACTCTAGGGAAATTACTTACAAAAAAATGGATTCAGCACAGGTTTCATAAAATACTAGTCTCAAAGGATATCAGACTTCAGTTAAGAGGTACATAGACTTAAATTGCAGGGAATATGATCAGAAATGGCTCTGTGAAATTGCTTGCTTGCTACTCAGTGGAATTGCCCAGCCACTGTTGTCTCTTTGAAGCCCCAATAAGTCATTCTTGTTTGGCATAGTGATGGGAAAAGTAATATTAGACATGACAGTGTAGGGATTTTTTCTTGTGAAATTGTAGATATGCATCTGTACTTTTCTTTTTGTCTCTTCACCCTAAGGAAAGAACTTTGCTTATTTCCCTGATATTTTGAGACTGAAGTAGGGGTACAAGACTTTAATTTTGCTCCGAGTTTTTTGTAGTTATTAGTTATATTATGTTGGTCCATTCTCTCTGTCATTCATTCATGAAATACTTACTGATACACACACACTTACAAAACTGTGAAAACTAATGAACAAGTTTGGCAAAATCAAAATATATAAGATCAATATGGAAAAATCAGTTTCTGTATACCAGCAAATGAACAATCTGAAAATAAGTTAAAATAATTTTATTCACAATAGCATCAATAAGAATAGAATACTTAGGTATAAATTTAACAGATGTATAAGACCAGTACAATGTACACTGAAAATTATAAAACATTGCTGAGGGAAATTAAAGAATACCTAATAAATGATAAGGCATCAGGTTGATGGATTGGAAGAGTCAGTATTATTAAAATGGTAATTTCCCTCAAATTAACCTATAGATTCAACTCAATTCTATCAAAATCCCAGTAGACTTTTTTGCAGAAATTGACAAATTGATTCTAAATTTAAATGGTAATGCAAAAGACCCACATTAGCCAAAATCATTAAATTTCCCAATTTAAAAACTTACTCTATAGCTATAATTATCAAGACAGTGTGGTACTGACATAATAATAGACATGTGGATGAATTAACCAGAATTCATAGTCCAGAAATAAACATTTGTGGACCATTGATTTTTGACAAAGGTGCTTCAGTGGGAAAGGATAGTCTTTTCAACAAATGATTTTGGGATATCCACATGTAAAAAGATAAACTTAGACTCCTACCTCACTCTATACATGAAAAAATTAATTGAATAATTCATAGACCTAAATGTAAGAGTTAAAACTATAAAAATTTTAGAAGAAAAATAGAAAATTTTCTAGACCTTGGGTTAGGCAAGGATTTTTTAGCGATCACATCAAAACCATAATCCATAACAGGAAAAACTGATAAATGAGACTTCTTCAAAATTAAAAACTTTTGTATTTCAAAAGACACTATTAAGCAAATGAAAGACAAGTCACCAACTTGGGAAAAATATTTGTTTATCACATATCTAATAAAGGACTAGTATCCAGAATATACAAAGAACTGTTAGAATTCTTTGAGGCTGGGTACAATGGCTCATGCCTGTAATCCTAGCACTCTGGGAGACTGAAATGGGCAGATCATTTGAACTCAGGAGTTCGAGACCAGCCTGAGCAAGAGCGAGACTCCGTCTCTACTAAAAAAAATAGAAAGAAATTAGCTGGACAACTAAAAAAAAATATAGATATATATATATAAAATTAGCTGGGCATTGGTGGCGCATGCCTGTAGTCCCAGCTACTCGGGAGGCTAAGGCAGAAGGATTGCTTGAGCCCAGGAGTTTGAGGTTGTTGTGAGCTAGGCTGATGCCATGGCACTCTAACCTGGGCAACAGAGTAAGACTCTGTCTCAAAAAAAAAAAAAAGATTCAATAATGAGAAGACAACCCAATTTAAAAAGATTTGAATAACCATATCGTCACAGAAGATATAGCTAAAAAGCACATGAAAGGATGCTTGATGTCATTAGTCATTAGGGAAAATGCATATCAAAACCGTAATGGGGTACCACCTTGCAGACAGAACGTAACAAGTATTAGCAAGGATGTAGAGAAATGGGAACATTTGCACATGTTTGGTAGGAGTGTAAAATTGTGCAGCCACTTTAGAAAACAGTTTGCCATCTTGTTAAAAAGTTAAACATAGATTTAACATATCACCCAGCAATTCCACTCCTAGGTATTTACCCAAGAGAAATGAAAACATGTCTACTCAAAGACTTACACGAGTGTTCATAGCAACATTATCATAATGGCTAAAAATTGGGAAAATCACACATATCCATCAACTGATGAATGGAGAAGTAAAACAGAGCTATTCAACAATAAAAAGGAATGAAATACTGACACATTTTACACGTATGAACCTCAGAAACATTATGGTAAGTCAAAGAAGCCAGACACAGAAGATCACCTATTATATGATTCCATGTATATGAAATATCCATAAAATGCAAATCTAAGTAGATTTGTTGTGAGGCTGGGGTAAGAACTGGGATTAACCATAAATATTCTAAAACTGGCTGAGTAGTACTCCATGGTATACATATACTGCATTTTATTAATCTGCTTATGAATTGGTAGACACTTGGGTTGATTCCACATCTTTGCAATTGTGAATTGTGCTTCAATAAACATTTGAGTGCAGATGTCTTTTTGATGAAAAGTCTTCTTTTCCTTTGGGTAAAAACCCAATAGTGGGATTGCTAAATTGAATGGTAGTACTTTTGTTACTCTGTAACCAACTAACTAAACAAGTTAATGTAAGCTAATGTAAACAAGTTACATTACCAAAAGTAATGGTACTTCTAGTTCTTTGAATATCCAGAATATCCATACTGTTTCCCATAGAGGTTGTACTAATTTGCAGTCCCACCAACAAAATATAAGCATTCCTATCTCTCTGCATCAAAATTTTTGACTTTTTAATAAAAGTCATTCTAATTGGAGTAAGATAATATCTCATTGTGGTTTTAATTTTCATTTCCCTGATAATTAGTGATGTCAGGCACTTTTTCATGTATGTATATTGGCCATTTGTTTTTCTTTTTTTGAGGAGCTAAAACTGGATTATGGTGGTGATTGTACAACTTGGTAAATTTATGAAAAACATTGAATTACTTAAAATGGGTGAATTTTAACATAAATAAATTATACCACAATAATGAATATCATGGACAAGATTCTACTTTAATGGAGCTTATAGATTAGTGGTAAGACACAAAAGTAATAATGGGGCAAAATAATATAAAATAAATGACCAAAAAGGAAAGTACAGTGAATCGGAAAGAAAACTAGAAGAATGGAGTTGGCAACTATATTGGGTGCTGCCAAGAAGTTGAGTGAGTGGTGGCATGAAGATTCATGTAACCTTAATGAACATAATGACGTCATTGAGACTTTGGGACAAAGGGCAGATAGGATTGTAGTGAGATTTGAATGTCAGGGTAGGAAGTGGAGGCAACAGGTAGGCAACTCTTTGGAGAAGTTCCACTATAAAAGGGAGCAGAGGAAAGGGATAAGAGATGATAGTGAAAGATAGATATGCTGTCATAGGAATTCCCACTCTGGATTAGGAAGATTGTGGGTCTTGTTTGTAACTTGATTAAGAATGGTCCAGTAAAGATAGCAGTTGATGACGCAGGAGATGGGGGGATTAAAAAGGAGCAAAGTCCTTCAGGAATTGAGAGGAGTTGGGTACAGAGTGCAAGTGAAGATTTGGCTTCCATAAAAGGCAAACATTAATTTTAACAGGGAAAAGAAGTCAAGGATATATGCAGATGCAGGTTTGGTTATGGGAATTTAAAGGATTATCTTTACTCTTTGAATGTAAGGGAATCATCAGCTAAAAGGCAGGATGGAATGGGCCAGAAAAGTATTAATATATGAAAAATTTAAGGACAGGAGAAGAGAGGAAGTGTTCCCTGGGAGAACAGGAAAGAGCATTTCTTAGGAGAGCATAGTAGGAATGCCAAGCAGAAGTGAGGGTTCCATTTGAAATTACTGATCCAAAATATAAGGCGAAGTCAATTAGCTCAGTTGTATTTTCTCTACAACTGTGTCTTTTTGGAAGTTTGGGCCCAGAGAAGGCACATATTTGGGTTAACCAAGTAAGGGCTTTGCTGTATAGTGGAGAGAAGGCTGGGAGACCAGGTTTAGCTGAGGATATGTGTTTGCAGAGGAATGTCTGTAATGCCAAACCGTGAAATCTAAGCTGGGAAGAACATAGGCTTCAAAGTACCTTTCTCTATGAGCAAGGACACTTAAACTAGTCTTCTAGTCACACTTACTGGAACACAAAATGCTTTAGAACAGCTGAAGAGGAAATATATTAGATATAATTAGTTTACTCATGGTATCAGTTTTGTTTGTTGTCATAAAAATTCAAGTTGTTCTTGGCATAACATATATTATATATATATCCTGTAATCATCCTACAAATCCTTCTGAAATTTGAAGGCAGCTGTTTAAGAGCTTTGTCTGATATTTCCCTGAACTGACATTTTCAGGGTTTTCTTTGGTAAAATATGTCAGGATGATGAGGTCCTCATTGAACCTTCATTCAGCTCTTAGCTATTATAGATTTTCTGAGACAAAAGGGATTAGGAAAATGGGTGAAGAGATATTAAAATGTATTATAAGCAGTGATAATTATTAAAGCTAGGTTATACCGGTACGAAACAATTCAGATCAATGGACTAGAACAGAAAGTCCAGACACAGTCTCATTATATGTAACAATATAGTATGTGATAAGGATGACATTTTAATATAAGGGAAAAGGGTTGATTCAGTAAATAATTCAGTAAATGGTGTTGAAGCAATTGGCTTATACCTTGGGAAAATATAATTATACATCTTTACCTTTTATATAAAAATATGTCACAGAAGGAACTTATTTTATGGTTTAAAAAAATCTTAAAAGCATTAGACAAAATTTGTGGAAATTTATGTCACAGTGGAGGGATTTTCTAAATATGACACTAAGCAATAAAGGAAAGAAATTGGTAGTTTTGATTAAATAAAATGCTTAAACTTTTATATGCACAAAACACCATAAACAATATCAAAAAGCAAAATACAAAAAAAGATATTTCTAACTATATCATTAAAATATAAAAAATTCTTACAAATCATTGTAATGGACAGGGACTCCAGGAGGAAAGAAAAGATAAATGTGTAAATAGCCAAAAATATATCAAGAAAAAATTAACCTCTCATATTAAAGAAACAGTAATTAAAACAGGCCTATTTTTTACCTTGCAGATTGGCAAAATTTTATTTTTTTATGACTAAACTCATTTTTGGTGGAAGAGACATTCTTACTGGTATTTTGGACAAATTGGTATAACCATTTTGGAAGGCAGTTTAGAAGTATTCAATTAAAAGCTTTAAAATTTCAAACTATACTTTTCACAGTATCACTTACAGAAATATATTCTAAATATATAATAAAGGATAAATATAAATATTAACTATAAGAATGTTTATTAAGGCATTATTTTATAAAAGAAAAGGGTTTTTCATAGCTTAAATATCTCAAAACTGGGAATTGATAAAATAATTATGGTTGCATACAATGCAGTATGTGCAGTAAAGATGCAATAAAATATTTTGTGGCATGGAAAGATGATTATAATGTAATATTAAATGAAAAAGACATTACAGAATAGGATGGGTTATATAATCTTTTATTTATAAAAACAAAATACGTATGTGCAAGGGGATGAGAAGGATATATATCAAATATATTAACTGTCTTTGGTAATGAATTATGGGTGATTTTTTTTGCACTAATCTGTATTTATTACGGTGCATATATGTTTCCTTCTTGTAGGAAAAATATTATTTTATTAAAAAAGAAAATTTGTGAGGAGCAAATAAATTGAAGAACTTTGTATTTTCTTCTTGCAGGCCAAATCGGTACCGCCTCTTTGACCTGGTGCAGTATGTCTTTGCCGTGGCTCACAGGCCCTTCCTCCCATACCCCTTGCCACGTTTTGCCTATCAGTAAGTAGAGTGCCTTCTGAAAAGGGCAAACTCTATACACTTGTTCCTAATGCCCTCCCTTAGGATCATAAGGAGTATATCTGTTATTGTGAGGGTCTAGTCTTTGAATCTCTAACTAAGAGGGGCTCCTAGTGTCTAGGGGAACCCCTAGGGAAGAATCAGTAGATGAGTGTGGATAAGAATACAATGTGTATTGAGAGATTAAATTTGCAATTTTTCAGATTTTCCAACTAAAAACCACTGAGTTTAATTTTGGAGCAGTGTCTTGCTTGGCAGATTGTGTAAGGGAACAGTCAGGTTTCCTCTGTTTCCTATCACACACTCAGAAGTGGGACGAGGCCTCTTTTTCACTCCATCAGTCTGATCATGTAGCTGGGGAAAGGAACCAGGCCCATTCAGACCCAGCTTTGTGGCTGTCTTCTTTTCCTTCCCTGCTTCTTGGTTCGCTTCTTCCCTTTGAGGATTTAAAATCTTGGATTTACCAGGTGGCCAGTTAGCTCAGTTGGTTAGGGCATGGTGCTAAAATCTTGGATTTACCATGTTACACCCTAGTATTCTGGTCAGGGAGACTTTCACATCCAGTATGTCACAGACTGATTTATGAACCAACATGGCAATTCAGTCCTTCATTTGTTTTTCATGCCTTCATTCAACAAATATTAATTGATTGACTCCTATGTCTTAGGCAATGTACTAGGTACTTAGGATGTTACAGTAAACCCTCAAAAAGCTTATGGTCTAGTGAGGGTATCAGAAAAATAGACAACCAATTAGAATATAGTGTGATGACAATATTTATTGAGAGTGTTTTATTTCTGAAGCTATTTACTTTGTCTCATTTAATACAGGGATCTATAAAGTGGTACGGAGAGTTTGTAGGCTGAGTGGAAAAGAGGGCTATGGAAGTATGGGGAATACCTCCATTAAGGGACCCATGGAATAGGAGAAACTTACCAAGGAGGCTGACCGAGAGTGATTAGACAGAAATGAAGAGAGTTTGGAAGTCTAGATACCAAAGGGAAGGGAGTGTTTTAAGGAAGGAATGGAGAGAATGGATGTTTTAAGAAGGGGAACATTGCTGTTTCGTTAGCTTGTGTCTGTAGCTTATGGAGCAATGCCTGGCACAGAAGGCACTCTGTGAATATTTGTGGAATGAAGTGCTACATAAAAGTCAAATAATATAAAGGACCAAAAAATATCTACAAATGACCATTTGTGACTGTGGCTTCATTGCAGTGGAGGATGTGTAAGCCAGGCTGTAGTGGGGCACTTCCACGGTTGTACATAACATTGAGTATAGGTGGAGTTGGCATGTGCCCATGGCATGGTCTGCTGAGGACACTAAAATAGAGACCAGAAACGGTATGTTAGTGTGAAACCAGAGCACAGAGAGTTGGAGTTGTGTAAAGGGTGTTTTTATTAAGCTATATTAGCCCAATAAATTACCCTTTTCTGCCATTGACTGGATTTGGAGACTGTGTATGTTGCTGGAGAAATTCTCAACAGCTTCCTTTCTCATTTAGTTATACCAGCCATTGAGACAATGTTTTTCAAGCTTTTAAAAAGCTGTGGAACCCTGTATTCCCTGAGTTTTAACATAAAGATCCACTGGGTAAATCAGATAAAAGTAGAGCTGGTCTGTTTGTAGTGATGGGTGATACGCAGAACATATACTCCCAACCCCTGACCCCTAGGCCTCTGTAGGGCCCCAGCGAATTCCTAGAGTCCCTCAGATGCCAGTTTAAAACCTACAGCCCCCAGGTGTGGTAGCACAAACCTGTAGTCTCAGCTACTTGGGAGGCCAAGGCAGAGGATCGCTTGAGCCCAGGAGTTAGAAACCACTGTGGGCAACACAGAGAGACCGTGTCTCTATAAAAAAAAAATTAAAAAAAAAGAAAACAAAACAAAACCCACTGCCCTGAGGATACTTACGATCAGAGCTCAGATGACATGCATGGAGCCCCCTCAGTTTTCATTAGCAGTGCGGAGATGGCAGTAGTTAAGAAAGGTTTTACGTTCTCTTTCTGATTCGAATTATAGATCTTATGCTTCTTTTGGATTTTTTGTTTCCAGGAACCCCTGCTTTTAGGAATTAAGTTTTATATTGTGCACACCACTCAGCTTGCCCTGCAACCTTAACGACAGCATATTTGAGTATCCGAGGCTTAGATTAGATTGAATTTCAAAGACTTTATTGAATGTTGGATCTTATTTATTTGCTTTGTTTTTTGTTGGTTTTATTTCATTTTAAATTTCAAGATCTGTTGTCTCTTTGGAGGATAACAGATACGCTAGCACTTAAAGCAGTCAGTCAGGTTGGCTTGAAAGGAAACAGTGACTAAAAAGCCTCATAAGTAATGGTGCTAAGACGTTTATTTTGTTAAAAAAAAAATCAGTGAATTCCTGCTTCCATAGCAGCCTCTATCCTGTGGTTCCTATAGGCCAGTTTAAATCCTGGGCATAGAGACACTTATCACATGTGCCATATATATATTTTTTTCCAGTTTAGTAGCAAGAGTCTTTGAAATAAGCCCGTTCGAGCCCTGGACAACAAGGGATAAAGTGGAGCGGGTGAGTGTACGTGTGGCAAACATCTACCTGGGAGATGCTGGGCAGAGAGCTGCAGAGATGGAGGAGTTAAAATGTATTTTTGTTTGCTTGATTGGAAATTTCCATGCTCTTGTCTGTTGGATGTTCCTGATGTCTGAGATCAGCCTCTCTCTGCTAGAGCGCTGAAACTCACCCACTCCCGTCCTGCTGCAGGGAGTGGCTCCTCCATTACCTTCTCTCTGACATTATGGGTGTTTCTGTCGCGGCTGCATCATTCCTAGCAACACATGAACATGCGTAAAGCTCCCCCCCATCCCCGTCCCACCTTCTTTTCAAGGTCTCTTCTGTAGCTCTTTTAGCCTCTTTCCCGTTTGTCTGTGTCCCTTCATATTCTAATTCCTCAAAAGAGCTGTCTGTACCTGCTATTCATAGTTTCCTACTTCATTCTTTCTTTAACCCACTCCCGTCATGCTTTTATTATCATTTTTCCCCTAAAAATGCTCTTTCCAAGGTCACCCTTGAGCTCCATGCTGCCAAATTCAATAGTCACTTCTCAGACTTCATCTCATGTGCATGTGCACCTGCTCCTGGGGAGGATGCAAAATAAAATAAAAATACAAACAACAATTACTATACCATCTCTACCATTGAAGACCTATGGACCATGTATTTATGAGAAACAGTCAAACTGTCCTCTAAATAGTACCTGAAAGCTAAAATGTACAGAAGATGAGAAAATAGTCCTTAGGGAATGGATGTGAATGGGCAGCATCCTCCCACCAGACGGGCTGTGTCTGGAAAGCTGAGGCCATTTCCATGATGTCCCTTCTGTGTTCATGAAAGATTGGGCAGGAAAACTGACACTTCAGTGTATCTTATATTGATGTCTCTCTTACATTTATAACTGAGAAAGGGACTGAATGGGTTTAGATTTGGTTTTGAGACTGCCTTACAGCACTCTGGTAAAAAGAATTACATGCTTTCAGGTCGGTAGGATGAGGGATTGATGCTGCTCCAGATGCAAATTGATTCTACTTATGTCCTGTTGGATAATCCAGATCTTTAGAAGCCTTTCAGTTCATTCCTCCCCACAAACAAGATGCGTTTGGTTTTCTAGCTCTCTAGTGAGCATTAGTGAGCCAGGTTGAGTATACCTGTAGCAGAAAAAGTTAATGGCTTATTTTTTAATGAGCAAGGAACAAATGCTACATTATCTTCTTAATGGAAAACTGAGTCAGAACGCCTGTGCTCCTAACAGGCACAAGAGAGAATTGAGGAAGGGAGTAGCTCTGCTTTAGCCTCGGTTTTGTTCCTGACTCCTCTTGTTAAGCCTCCCCTGCCAAATGTGATGACTTGTGCTTCCCTGCTGTAGATTTATTTCTGTCAATCTGTATGTGGAGTGGCTCATCTAGTGCCAATGTCTTGTGCTCGTAGCTGCCTCTGGGGACCTTGATTTGATATTTGGTGATCTTGCCTTTCTTTTCTCTTAAGCCCTCTTTCTGTGTTCTACCTTATTGAGCTATATGAATCAAAAATTGCCACATATTCTTTGGAAGAAATTAAGTCTCAGTAATGGCACTGAGGCCAGCATGAATGTTTTAAATGTTTGCTAGGATAGCACTTTGTGTTCTCGGCCAGTTTTCAGCATTCTCCATGGTCCTTTGTTCAAAGATTCACATCACAGACATGACACTGCCTCACCTACCCGGCTTGGAAGACCTTGGTATTCAGGCAACACCGCTGGAACTCAAGGCCATTGAGGTGCTGCGGCGTCATCGCACTTACCGCTGGCTGTCTTCTGAAATTGAGGATGTGAAGCCGGCCAAGACTGTCAACACTTAGTGCCCCCTGAACACATGGTTTTGGTGTCATTTGGGTCACCTGGCTGATGGCCAGCCTACAATCTTTAGCAAATCCTGTAAATAGTGAATAAGGTCCTCCCTCTATTAAAACAACTGAGGTTAAATTCTGTGCATTTTCTTTCTTGACGATAAAATAAGAAATCTAGTCATTTAGAACTTGAGCATAATTTTCTTTAAATATACATATTTAATGACATATATATGATTTATTCTTTGAAATACTTGGGAGTTGGAATTTTCTCATGTCAGGTCACTTTTAATATATATTCTGGAAGACAAGGACCTCTCTTTAATATCAAAATATTGTGACGACCCCAAGTGATATATGATTTAATCTTCATTAAAATGTATTCTGATAATGTTCATATACACAGGAGAAATAGTATTACATATATATAAAAACATTACCTGTACACATGGATTCTCAAACCCCTTATTGGATCTGAGCTGTCTGTGGCCTCCAGCCCCATGCTGTTAGGACCACATCTAGACTATTCCAGACATATGAATATAGATAGATTCTCTCCCATGCAAAAGAGTTGCCTCAGCCTATCTGTGACTGATGCCAACCCTTAGGAATTAGGACTTTTTGCTTATTAAAATTGCAACCAAGGTCTAGATGAATAATTGGTTTAGTGTTGGCAAATCCCCCAGTATAGTATGATTAAAAACTCCCATAATTTGTGGTGAAGCCAACACATCACCATCCTAGGTGACCCAAGGTTGGTCACTATGTTCCACCAGATTTCAACCTCTGATCTGTAGAACGCGAATGTTGGTAAAAACCTTGTTCATTCACTTATAGTAATGGCTACTTCATCCTTACAGAGAAAGGTACATGAATGTTGGAAGGTAAGTTCTCTACCTGCCCTCTCTGCATGTCCAGAATCTTTTTGTCCCAAATAGGCCAAAGTGTATTACTCAGTGTGTGGTCCCTGGATCAGCAACATCAGCATCACCTCAGAGCTTGTTAGAGTTGCAGACTCTCAGGCCCCACCCAGCCAGGCTGGCTGAGTTGGTCTGCGTCTTAGCAAGGTGATGGTGATGCTGGAGACAGTTGGGGGTTGGCCTCAAACACCAGGGCAATGTGGGCTGATAGTGCCATGAAAGCATATTAAACAAAACTTACTGCCGATGTACTCAAAGTGCAACCTTTTATTTTTGTCACTCAACTTTCTTTTAAAATGTTTATATTAGAAAGTAAGCACATGAGAGCAAGGTTTTTGTTTGTCAAATCACTGTTGTATCCCCAGCACCTAGAACAGTGCCAGGCATCTGTTGAATAAATGAATGAATTGGGTAAGGAGACTCTCCTTACACTTAGATGAAAACTCCATTTGACTCCAAATTGTTCTGGCCTTGTTCAGCTAATAACAATTTCCATTCTGTAATAAAATCTTGTTATAATAGGCTCAATTTGTTAATTATGAATGTCAATGGAAAAGAACTCAAACTCTGTAAATAATTTAAAGAGATTTATTCTGAGCCAAATATGTGTGACCATGGTCCAGACAGCCACACCCAAGAAGCCTTGAGCAAGTGGTCTCGCAGTGTTTGGGTTGTGGTTTGGTTTTATACATTTCAGAGAGAAAGGAATTACACATCATAAATCAATACATGGAAGTCGACATTGGTTTGGCCTGAAGAGGAAGGACATCTCAAAGCAGGAAAGTAAAGGTTATAGATAGGTTTAAAGATTCTTCTATTTGTAATTGGTTAAAGAAATGAAGCTTTGTCTAAAGGCTTGGAATGTTTTAAGATAAGGAAGTCTGTCAATCAGAGACAAGCTACTAGACATAGACTCAAGTTATCTGTTAAGTAAATTGGTGACCGGCAGGTAGGATTAAAAGCTTTGTCTTGCATAGCCTTAGGCCTATTAATAAGTTACAAAGAATATCTCCAAGAAGGGAAAGGGACATGGAGTGGCATGTCTGAGGACCTCCCTTTTCATGGCCAGCAGCTCAGCTTTAGGGTATTTCTGGGGTCTCCTTGGCCAAGACGGGTTCATGCAGTCAGCTGAGGGGAGGATGCTTAAGATTTTATTTTAGTGCCCAGTCTTTGTGATAATTAAAACCCCACCTTGGTAGCCATAAGTCTCTTCTCTGTCCCCAGTTGAGGTCTAGGAAGACCATGTGGCTGCCTACTTTTCTGGGGTTTTGTTTGTTTGTTTGTTTGTTTATTTGTTTTTAACCTTCATCCTCAGCTTACCAACAGAGGTTGTCCTCTCTTTAAGACTGGGCTGGGGGTAAGAGAGGATAGAGGGAAAAGGGCAGTCTTATGGGGCAAGGGTATTCGTTGGCAGATGTCTGGGTCTTCTTGGCAGGAGATGTTTAAAGCTGAATCTGGTGGTACTTTTGGGAAAGTGATGATGGTTTGAGATGGTAAAATGAACTATAGAAATAGATGTTGAGGATAAAATACCATATTAATAAAACATTGCCCAGTATCAACTCAGCACAAATTAAAGTAGCTATGCCTGACTGATAAGGACATGAATGGCTGAATAAAAATGAATTATTTATGGAGGTGGGGGAGGGGCAGTTGGATGGAAACAGTAGTAAGAATTAGAATTAAGGAGTTAAAAGGGAATTTGGATTATCTAGTCCAACCTCAACATTTTATAATTGAAGAAACTCAATAAAAACAAGAGAAGTGACAGCTTTATAGCATCTGGGTGGGGAAAAACAAATCCTTTCTGGGGCCAGGCAGTCCATAAATAGGACACTAAGAAATGGAAGTATGGAGGAAAATTTGTATTCCAATGGAAAGATATGCATTGTCTAGACTGTATACTCTGGACTAAAATGTATCCTTCTGGGCCGATTCTATGGGACCTATTTTACAACTCTGTAAGTGGTAGATAACTGATAATAATACACAGTAATTCTTGACTATAGACTTGTAAATTCTGTCCAGTGCTGGTTCAGCTGTCTGTCCTGCCCCAGTTTTGCCTCCATTGGCACATTTATTTCAATATTCCTGATCTTTGGATTCTCCTTGGAACTGATTATAATACCTCACCATTTCCTTATAAAAAAATTAATAAAATCTTTAACATGTGTTCATTTTCATATGTTTGAGAGTCACAATTTTTACCTTTATTCCAAAATTATCCTTTAACGAAGTGACTGGTGAACAAGGCAGCCCGTGCCTGTTGCTCCAGGTGACTGATTCCAGGTGTGGATGCTGGTCAGTGTTAACAGATTTCCAGTTTTTCAAGGGGAGCTGAAAATTTAATTTTTGTGAATGTGTGAAACTTCTTTAAATACTGACAACTAATTAAAAAAAATGTGTGTGCTCAAGAAAACTGACTGTTGGCCATATCTGTTCCATTGACCACCTTGTTGGGTCAGGAAAACAGGAAACCTGGATCCAAGGAGTCCTGCATGCTGACAAAAATTACTGACCTCCGACCAAACATGCCCAACACTGTACTAGAGTCTACCTGGGGTATCAAATACAGATACGACTATCTCTGCCTTTACTTATTTTAGTCATATAAATGTGACAGGGAAAACCTTGAGTTAGACTCACAGCAACCCAGGGATAAATATCTCCATCTTACAGACAAGAAGAGTAGGTATTAATAGATTTACCTATAGTTGGACAGCTGATATGTGACATCTTCTCATTCTAAGTCTAGAGCACTAAACCTGTATTATATTGGTTCTTGTGAACTAAAATAAAATCTGAAGGTTCACCCCCACACCAGCTGACTGAATGGACCCCCTTGTGGCCAAAGGAATATCCTAAAACTAAATCACCTGCCAGGAGGAGGGAGCTCAGACATGCCTCATCATACCCACCTCCCTTCTTGGGCATATCCTTTGTAACCTATTAACAGGCATAAGTGTATGCAAGACAAACCTGCAGGTCCTCAATTTACACAACAAATCTATGTCCAGTGGCTTATCTCTGATAAACAGCTTCTTATGTTAAAACATTCTAAGCCTTTAGACAAAGCTTCATGTCTTTAACCAATTACAAGTCAAAGAATCTTTAAACCCACCTATAACCTGTAAGCCACCCCACTTAGAGATGGCCCACCTTTTCGGGCCAAACCAATGTATGCCTCCCACGTATTGATTTATGACTTTTCCTGTCTCCCTGAAATGTATAAAACCAAACTGTAACCCTGCCACATTGGGAGTCCACTTGCTCAAGGCTTGTTGAGCATGGCCCTGGGTCATGGTCCTCAAATTTGGCTCAGAGTAAATCTCTTTAAAATTATTTTACAGAGTTTGACTTTTTTTTCCTTTAACATCCTGTTACTGAAAGCTTTAGCACTTGTCCCCAAGGCTACATCAGAAGAATGAGGACAAGTGGTTTGAGGAGAAGGAAAGAGATTTATTAATTTGCCGGCAAATGAGGGGGATGGAGACTCCTGTCTAAAATGACATCATCCTAATCATAAGGAGAAATATAGAGCTTTTAAAGGAAGGTTTTCAGCTTCAGGGAATTGCTGTTCCATCCTGTCTCCTGTGAAGACAATCTTATGACCTCAGCCCACCCTACCTGCACCAGCCTGGCAGTTCTGTTGAGCCATTTCCTGTAGCACAAAGAACAAAGGACATTCCCCTTCCCTTCTGACCACTGGCCTGAGACAGGGATGCAGGTTTTAGTCTTCGAAAAGGGGGAGAAGATTTTAAGGAGACAGAAAACATTTTTATTAGCTTTCTCAGGCCATTCCCTCTGTTATATATTCCCCACTGTCAATTTTACCCTTCCATATCTGTGGGAGGAGGGGTGACTACTTTGTTACAGTGCTTTGGGGCTCAAAAATCAGTGTTAACAGAAAAAACCCAAACTGTAAAACAATTTAAAGAGGTTTATTCTGAGCTGAATGTGTATGACAGGCCCAGAACACATAGCCTCAAGAGTTCTTGAGAAAATGTGCCTGTAGTAGCTGGATTACAGTTTGGTTTTATACATTCATGGAGACAGGAATTACACGTAAGATCATGCAGGGTGGGGAACCTGTGACCTTGGAGCCACATTTGACCTTCTAGATCCCTGAGTGTGGTCTTTTGAATAAATCCAAATTTCACAGAATAAATCTTTTAAGGCAGGACATCCTGAAGCAGGGCCTTACAGGTTATAGGAGGGGTTAAAGATTCTTTGACTTGTAAGTGGTTAAAGAAATGAAGCTTTATTTAAAGGCTTGGAACATTTAAACTTAAGATAAGGACGTCTATTGAGAGACAAGCGTGCAGAATTTTCTATTCAGTTCAATGAACTCTAATGACATTTTAGACGTGCTAGGTGCTGGGGATTCAAAGATAATTAAGAACTTGACACTACTCCAAAGAAGACCTCCTAACTGGTCTTTTTATGTTTGATCTCTGCTCATGCTTAATCTCATCAGTTGTCAGGGTTTTCTCCTTAAAATACAAGCTTGAATTTTTATTCCCTTATTTAAAAACACTAAATTGTCACTGTATAATAAAGTAAAAACTCCTGAGCAGGACCAGAACCAGAATGAAGGAATTAGAAAGCGAATCAACTTTGATAAGGATAATTATGCTCCTTGCAGGCATGTGGACCCTGATGTGATTATGAGGAGTCAGACAGGAGGGGTCTCCAAGTTCATGGTTGGCGTTGCAGCTAATGTCAGTACTGGAGGTACAAATTTGGGAGCCATCAGTGCTAAGGCCCAGGGGAAAGAAGAGTTCTTGAAACAGCATAGAATTAGATGTGCTGAGGACGCTGGAAGACTAATCTAGAAACTCTCCAGAGCTCTGGAATCTTGGCATGGCCACCTTGAGTCCTTTCTGCATGAGGCCACTTCGTTCCTTTGCTCTTGAAGGAAAAGGCAAATTTAATACAGATGCTTCTTGACTTACAGTGGTGTTGTATCCTGATAAACCCATCACAAATTAAAAATATATTAAGTTGAAAATGTATTTAACACACCTAACCTACTAAGCATCATAGCATAGACTGCTTACCTTAAACGTTCTCAGAACACATTAGCGTACAGCTGGGCAAAATTATGTAACACAAAACCTATTTTATAATAAAGTATTGAATATCTTATGTAATTTATTGAATACTGTACTGAAAGTGAAAAACAGCATGGTTGTGTGAGATCTTGAAGTACAGTTGCTGCTGAGCACATACCACTTTCACACCATGGTAAAGCTAAACAAACAATCATGAGCTGAGCTTTTGTAAGTTGAAGACCATTTGTATTGCAGCCAGGTCCCCAGGACCTGAACATAAGTTGAGATAAAGTTATCCTCACTCCTGGATAAAAATTGTTCTAGGAAAGCAGATAAGTTAGATTACATTTGCCCAGTTTGGAAATGAGGGTGAAACCTTCTATATTAAAATAATGTAAATCCATAAAGTAAAAATAGTGATACAAGTCTGGTTTCTATAAAAGTATAGATACAGCCAGAAGTTAACCGGGCATTTGTCCGTAACTCCATTACTGCTGTAACTGCTCACTGCTTAATGACACATATCTTCCTTGACAGGTGCAAGATTTGTGACTTCCCCAACGCTTCTGTAGGTAGCATTGCTGTTGTAAAGCAATGCTAAGACTGCTCTTTGAGGTGTTTTTCAGACTCTTCGCTGGCGCGACGCACTGACGTCAACCGGACCCGTAGACATGTGTGAGGATGGATCCAACAAGCCTTGAGCCCCCTCCCCAGGAAGTCTCCCAACTGAGAAGACTTCTGCTTCCCAACACTAGGAGTTGATCCCCAGCCAATCAGCAGACCC
>CAUYRT010045849.1:0-144578 GCA_963574885.1 Lepilemur ruficaudatus
GATTTAACCTCTTCAGAGGATAAACCTGCCTTCCTCTGCTCAGAGGTATGGTAAAATGTGGTTGTAAGCTGTTTTAGAAACAGTTGGATTCCTAGATGGAACTCATGTGACTAGAGAGAGGATTTCCCTCCTAGACACACACACACATTATACTTCACCACTTGCAGAGTTACCTGGTGCTGTCAGCTCCTCAAGCCAGTTCCTGGCCCTTCCCATTGCAGTCAGGGTGTGGCTTTCTCAGTGCTGCTATGGCCGTTATCTCCCTATTAATTTCCCTGGTCCTATTCTCTCCATCTTTGTAGATTTATGCCTTTCAAATTATTCCATATTTCAGTAGGATTCAGTTTTAGTGGGATTTCAGTGGAGATTAAAATCAGATACTTATTTAATCCACCATATTTACTAAATCACCCCATTAACTTTTTAAACTTTATAGTCTGGCTTCTGGTTCCTAACGTTATTACTGCTCCTTTCTTATGAGTAGCCTAGTTGTCAACCCAAAAGTCCAATTTTTCTATTCCTTGCTGCCTCTTTTTTTTTTTTCAGGATACTTGACACTACTGACCCTCCTGCTCCTGTATTTTCTCTCCTCTCCTCCCTCCCTTCCTTCCTTCCCTCTTCTCTCCCTCCCTTCCATCATTAAAAAAATACCCCATGTAATATTGGAGTATATTTAATGATCCCTGCTAGTCTGCACAACTCTATGCTGCACTACTCAAAATACTGTGTCTTATAATGAATGCTGCGCACTCATGGTTCATTCGGATGGTGATACGGTCACTTGATTCTTTTGCACAAACACCACGCATGTGAATGACAGTAAGATATTAAGGTTCTGTTTATGGTAACTTGTTCTTGATTCCTTTACTTTTTTTTAATTCTACACCGTGACAGTTTTTTAAATTCAAAATACTATAGCTGGTTGGTTTAACTTGTTTTTCATGATCAGTAAAGGGTAGCAACAACCTAAAAAAAGCCATTGTTAATAAGGAAGTCAGGGCACCAGCGATTTCACAGAAACCGGTGAATTTTCGTTCTAGTTTATTTTGTGTCCACTTTTAGTTCCTGTCCGCTTACATTGGTGGGGGTGA
Source organism: Lepilemur ruficaudatus (assembly GCA_963574885.1). Taxonomy (NCBI): domain Eukaryota; kingdom Metazoa; phylum Chordata; class Mammalia; order Primates; family Lepilemuridae; genus Lepilemur; species Lepilemur ruficaudatus. The sequence continues at coordinate 1,092 of CAUYRT010045849.1, forward strand.
GCGGACGTATGCAACATGTGAGGAAAGCTTCGAGAAGATTCTGTAAGTGATGATATGAAGACATCATACTTACACCCCACCCAGACAGCTTTTTCTCTTTTTTTTCCTTTTTCCTTTTTTTGGGGGGGTTGTTTGGGGGTCCACAGTGAAGCTACATCTACAGGACAAAGACAAATCTCAGCAAACTGGACGGAACTGTCTAGATTGAGGTTACTGCTAATTAGGTGCTATTCAGAAGTTTAAAACTAAAACGCTTAAGATTCAGGGTTAATGGCTAGGCAGGGCTGTTAGCTGAGACACCAAGGAAGAAGACATTGGCTAACTTGGGAAACCAAGACGATCTCTGTTGAAGAGGTAGGTGGAAAATATTTCTCAGGAGTCAGTGGCCAGTGGTCAGTAGAGACTGGGAGAGTGTCTCACATAAAAGGGAAGGACTCAAGTACTCTTCCTATTCCAGGCAGAAAGGCAGATGCCTTACTTTCATCTGACATTGGACTCTAATAAGGTTCTTTTTATAATTTCCTCCATTGTTAAGTGGGAATCATAATATTTCCTAGGTCATATTGTTGGTGTAAGGACCAAATATACCATATAAATGCTGCCTTTGTTGTAACCATTAAAATGCTGTTAAATAAATACATGCTTCTTTTTTTTTTTTTTTACTGAGCAAACACCATCGGAACTAGGGTCTGAGATGATGGTACGGGACTCTCAGTTCCTTTCTCTAGAAGGGCTTCTTGGACTACACTGTATGCCAGCTCCGTAGCCCAAGTTCCAGTTGTTCCACATCCAACACTGTTGGGACTGACATTCCTGTCTCCACGTCCCTGTCTGGCGCATTCCTGCTCCGCAGAGTTACGCTCTGATGCTATGAAAGCTTATTGTCTGTAAGGAGACATTTTTCTTCTCCTTGTCTTTTGAATCTGTATCTGTCATGAAATTCCAAGCGTCTGTCTGTTTTCTCATTAAACAATGACCTGGTCACAAGCACTAAGATTCGTCTTCGTGAAGAAAGTTTGCTTAGCACTAAGATTTTCGGAGCAGTGCGACCCTGAATTCCCACAGTCCGCTGGATGGTCTCAGGAGTCTCTTCCTCCTTGGGCAGGAAATGGAGAAAAGGTCGTCCAAGAGATCTTCCTGCCTTCTGGTCTGGGATTCTCTTTAAGTGTGGAATTGTGACCAAAAAAAAGAAAAGTCAGGGTGTCTTGTTTCTATAGAGACAGTGCCTTGTTTTAAAACTGACCAGCATTAGTCCCTTTTTCTTTCCGGGATCCTGAATGATCACTTCAGCACATTAGCTAGCAGAAAGTGACTGGTTAGGGGTCAGCAGGATCTTTTTGGCAGACTCCATCGCTGTCTTCTCCAAATGTGGGAGCTATGAAAACGCTGAATTTGTCCATTTGTCCGCAGTCAGTGGCCACAAGTGAGTGACGCCAAACCAGAACACTGACTCCCCATGTGGTCAGTGCAGGGGGTTAGGGAGGCATCCAGACAGGGGCGATGACCCCGGTTCTGGCAGCTGAGATTATCCAGTGTAAGTGTCAGTTGTTTCGAAAGACTGGAGTGAAAATACCAGTGCAAAGCAGTACACAAAGAAAAACTGATGGCTTGGCAGAATTGTCAGGGTAATTACTTCTGCCGAAGCTTGGAACTCTGATGGTATATTCGGCCCCTTCTCTGTCTTTTCTGGAAACAATGTCAAAAGATCCTAGAGGGAGAGGGCTCTGAAGACAGGCTTTGGGTAGCAGGTGAAGCTCTTCGGCCTCCTGGTTCATGGGGACTGCCAGCCTGTCTCGGCAAGGAGACACTGACACCGCTCACAGACAAGGGAGGTGGGACATTGCTTATGGCACTGAGTTAGCCCCGTACATGCGGTATGCTGCCTTTTTTCTCCTTGTCTTTTTTAACCGTTAGTCTGAAACGCATGAGAAGGGACTATGAGGCATGGGAAGAGAAAATAATTGCCAGATTTGAGCAGGAACGGGGCAATTTCTCTTCCATCACGACTGGGATGTGCACGATTAGCTCGTGTGGGCCACTTTGCAGGCAGATGCAAAAAGCCACAAGCGCTGGCTACACGGCGCAGAATTAGGGCACTCTGGGTGTCCCTGGGCTCCGTGCATTTGGTGCTATCTTAACGAACGGCAGAAGTCAGGATAATCGCGTCTTTAAGCTGTGTCCACTTTCTCTTAACAGAGACAGCCCAAGGCGAAACACCGCAGGTTTCGGGAGGAAGGCTAAGCGCCGTTTGGAGGATCATTATCATTAGGGAAAGGAGAGGTGACACTGAGCCTGTCACCTGCCTTGCCCAAGCAAGCTAGGGCTGCGTCAATGTGAGCAAGGGGAAATGAGCCTATTACTTTTGAGAAGCTAGCCCAAACCCTCTTTTTCCCCCCTCTACCATATACTAAAAATAGAGTCAATGATAAGTTAGAGAGAGGAGCAGGGTTTGGGAAGAGAAGCTCATGTTAACTGGATGATTGAATTAATTGAATTAATTGTCCATTTTACTTTGCAACTTAAGTGTAGGTGGACATGTCTGTGTGTGTGTGTGTGTGTGTGTGTGAGAGAGAGAGAGAGACAGAGAGAGACAGAGACAGAAACAGAGAGAGAGAGAGAGAGAGAGAGGAGAAAATAAGGTTTGGTTTTCCAGTTAATGTGCTCAAAGTGATAACAAGAAGGTAATTACATAAGAGTCTTTAAACTCAAGGGACTTCATGCACAAATTTGCTCTTTTATTAATAGTGAACATACAATGTGAATATTGGTTCTAGTGCAGTTATATTGCTTTTCTAACTTTTATATTCCCCAGTAGGTGTTTTACACTGAAGTTAGAATCTGTGTATGTATAAAATGCTCTCCTACATGAATCTCATTCTACCTTTTGGGAGAGGGAATATAAAACTTTTTTTATTATATAAATAAGAAAATAAACTACATTAAAAAGAAAATGTGTTGATATAAAGATTCAAGAATCACATCATGGTGAATTTTATCATTTGTGAAATATCCATCTCTTGGTAAGATTTTAGCTTTCTGCATTGGTTTCTACTTTGTGTATCATTTACATTGTGACTTGAATTTTGGAAGCAGTCCCTGGAACCCTCAAAATAGTCCCTTACCTATTGGTGTCATGAATTTCTTTCATAAGATCAAAACTTTTCATTCCATAATTTTCATGATACGCTAGTTCAAGATGTAGAGACAAGGCAGTTTATCTTTCCCTTAAAATTTCTGAGTCTTTCCGTGAAGACACAGAATATGACTAAAACACAAGCAAGTTGTACTATGATTCCCGCCAGAGAGTCAACGTCTTAAGCATCTCTCAGATTCCGTATGTGCAGATGAAGGAAAGAGAGAGGTGGGTTAATCCTGATGGGGCCGTGTAGAAACTAGGTCTTGATTGACTAAAAGAGGAGTCCCTCCGTCAGTGGGACTCAGGAGCATACAGCTAGGACCTGGTATATATGTCCTGTGGCTTTAGGCTGGCTGTCTGTCCCCTGGAGCCAGCCAGACGTGCTCCTGACTGGTTTATCTCCGGTGAGAGTGACAAGTTACCATCTGCAGGGACCACACAGGTAGTTAGAGAACTATTTTGCCACATTGGTGGAGTGCAGGCATTGAAGCCAAGGTTACTCATGTGAGCATAACCCACCAATCCTTTTTAAAATACAGAACTAAAAGCCAATGACACACAACCATTTCAAACACAGCATTAGTGCACAGACTGCTGTATTCTAAGCAAGTTGCCTCAACCAGCTTTGCGTCTGGGGCCCACAGACATCACTTTGGAGTCTGATAATGACCAAAGAACCTGACTACAAAGCAAAAGGAGATTATCCAAGCTAAATCTCCCCAAGACACCTGGGAAGAGGAACAATGAACTGAATTCATGTCAACATGTCCATGACAGATACCTAATACTTTCCTGAAAGTGGGTTTTGTTAAAAGTGGGAGAGAACAGGAGGGTCCTGAGTGTTTGAATGTGAGATTGAGAGGCAGGAAGAGGGGAAGTTGCAAAACACCACCTTATTCAAAAACTAGTTTAGTTTGGCTGTTTCTCTTTTCAATGCAGAGGGGATCTTGGTCTATAATTCTCGTCAAGATTTCTTATTTACCACAGCTACCGATTCATTGCTTTTTCTCCCAGATAGAATGTGTGCTATTTTTCTGATACTATTCAACAGTTATCATTTATTCATTTATATTTATCCAACATTTATATTTGTCCAACAAATACTTACCGTGTAGTGAGTTCTGCAGAGATGGATAAGAAACGATCGTGTCCTGTGAATCAAACGTGGCTTCCAAACACAGCTGTGTATCAGAAAAGGAAACACGTATAGTCAATAATAATTTAAACATTATAACGTTTGTATCATTAAAGCATATAAACTCCTGTAAGTTAAAATTTTGGTGAACACTCTTTGAGAAACACTGCTATTTTGCTGGCTTTCTCTATTTTTCTTACGTTGATTTATTGTTTGGCTAGTTTTAAAATGCATTTCTCATAAGAAGATAGAAACGTTCTCATTATAAATGTTAAAGTTCTATATAAGATCATAATAGATAAATTAAAAATCCTGAAGCCTTGAGCAAAGCATAGTTTTAGCCAATTCTTAATTTAACCAAGTGGCAGATATTTATATTTTGAAATTGCTTTTTGCTGTATTAAACAACACTATGTTGCCGGGTGCGGTGGCTCACGCCTGTAATCCTAGCACTCTGGGAGGCCGAGGCGGGCAGATCGCTCAAGGTCAGGAGTTTGAAACCAGCCTGGGCAAGAGCGAGACCCCGTCTCTACTAATAATAGAAAGAAATTAATTGGCCAACTAAATATATACAGAAAAAATTAGCCAGGCATGGTGGCACATGTCTGTAGTCCCAGCTACTCGGGAGGCTGAGGCAGGAGGATTGCTTGAGCCCAGGAGTTTGAGGTTGCTGTGAGCCAGGCTGATGCCACGGCACTCTAGCCCAGGCAACACAGTGAGACTCTTGTCTCAGAAAAAAAAAAGAAAACAACACTATGTTTAACATCTTTGTGTGTATGTTTTCCAGATGTCGAACTGTTAAACTACTCCATGGAAAGGCTGTGCCCAATGGCAGCTTTGAAGGAAAGCATATTACATAGAGCCCCATGTTCTGTGGTGCAAGTAAAGTTGACTATTACCATTTTGTTCTTTGTTGGTTTCTGGAGATACGTTATGCAGAAATTCAAGATGGGCCTAGCTAGAGAAATATTTGCTCTATTAAAGTCCGTTGCTACTTCTACAATAGCAACTTCGTCTGAGTAGACGTTAGAAAGAAAGAGAGTGTCTAATTTTGGGAACAAACCCATGCTTCGTTTTGGAACTTAACCTCTGAAAGTGAAATGTCCACAAACAGCGGGGCCAAAGGTCTGGATCCTTGCTTGGTGGGATACAGCCATATCATCTTCTTTATTTTGACAATGAAAACAACACTGGCGAACAAAAACAGCAGCTAACATGGTACTGGGCTATATACTTTACGGTAATTCTCTAATTTTATGTTCACAAGCATACTTCTAACAGGAAGTAACTTGATGCCACAGAGGAGTAACTTAAGGTCACCAGTGGAACCAGGATCTGATCTAGAAGGTGTGACTGCAGAGCCACGTTCTTGACATCAGCTACCTGGACTCGAAAATTTCATGGATATGAAAATGAAAATAGGCTACTAAGAGTATATGAAACATAATAAATTTTATTTGGGTGAAATTAATCATAGATACCTATATGATAATTTTCTAAATTTAAAGTACCTATGGAGGATTTATTTTTTCAAAAACCTTTATGAGTCCCTCGTATTTGCCAGGTACCGGGATATACAATGGGGACCAAGGCAGACACGGAACTTGCCTTAATAAAGATGTGGGATGTGGAAAGACATCAACAGGCTGCTCCGGGGCTGGGTGGTCAAGTCCGTAAGCTGGGAAGCCCAGGGTGATCTGGAGGGATAGAGAGGACCCAGACTTTGTAACTTGTGCCCAAGGTTTATCTTTAAAGCAGATTAAAGCTAAATTAAAGTGGTTTGTCTTCACATAGACATCCTAAAAACAAAATTTAGTCTTGTCTATGAATCCTACTGGAAATATGAAACAACTGTAACATTCAAAGTTCATGGATAGGTTATTTTTTATTTTCTAACTGGCTTCGTGGTATGACCAGAATTTCAGATAAAGCTTAGAAAATATGTAGCTTTTGGAAACTTGGCAGTTTTCTTCGGTTTAGTGCTTCTCATAATTTATGGGTCTCATGGGAAAGTCGTTTAGCTCTGGTTTCGGGGATGTGCTAGAACTTTACAGAAATCTTCTGACAGGCAGCTTTTTCGAGAGGTAGAAGTTTCTAAAGTTTATATTTCAATCTTGTTACTGAAACCTCTTGAGTCCGGATTTCCCAGCTTCTAAGCCAGATCCATTTAGATGGGTTTGACTCTGAAAATTGGATGTGTCTCATCGTGATGGTCTCATGTCTAGCACTGCTTCCTAGGAGCATGCTAACGGGACAGCCTCGTCACATGGGCATCAGTGATCTTGTGAGAGAGACCACCTCTATCTTTGCTCACTATAGCATCTTTAGCAGGTACAATACATGACAGAGAGTAGTTGCTCAGTGATTGCTTGTTACAGGAGAGACGTGTATCTATGAGAAAACTTCAAAATGTATAAAGAAAAGATGGGTGAATTGATTATAGGTTGTCTACTAAAGCAGCCCATTTTCCATGTTGCAAATTCCCTTTGTCTATGTCTTTCATGCGTGCTTAGTATCTGGAGGACGGGTCACCTTAGATGAACAAAATATGTTGAAATAGCTAAAATTGCCACCATCTATTTCATTCCCCAGCATCACGTAATACCTTTCAGTGAAAGGCATCACTTTGTATCAAAATACCCTGGAGATGCATTTGGTCCATGTGCTCTGAGCAAAAATGAGTTTGTTGTCAAAACATAGAGTGTATTTCTAAGTGTCTATGTCAGGAGGATAACAGAGAAAGGATGGTATGTTCTGGTTATTTTATAATGTGCCCACCTGCCATGAAAATTTATTGTAACTGAGAGGAGTAGCCTTTGAAAGATAGATTATGGGCTCTTCTGCTTTGAGTTGCTGATCTCAGAGGGAAACACATGCCTGGGCTGAGTCTGAGCACAGAATGCTTATAGCACTTCAGCAATGCAGGTGATGTTATCAGGGAAACTATATGATATTCACCATCTAATTCTTTTCACTTCTTTCAGTGAAGACACCGAAGGAAGAACTGATTGTAATCTGAGACTACGTCTTTCAAAGAAATCTCAAGAGATTTAGGCTACTGGAGAAGCTAAAAGATAGGAAAGTATTTGTTACAAGTGAGGCAAGCTTTAAAACAATGTCGAATAGGAAATGTACACCTGGTGACCTGTCCCCTACCTGGGAAGATAGTGAAAGGGATCTGATAGGGACAACTGTCACTGGGTACTGATGTTACACTTACTTTCTAATGGAAAGACAACAAAGACCAAGCTCAGTGGGTATTCAATGATCAGACAAAACCGTCGAGAAGCATGAGGGTCTCACCTGAACATTGGTTCAAAGAAGTGTTCTAGCACCGCCGGGAAACACTTAACGATATATAGATAGAGGAAACTTGGATTGATGTTTAGGTTGTCTACCTAAAACGATCCCAGGGGAGGTATAGATGGAAAACTATTCTGCACATCATTTTTTTTTCAGAAATATAGTATTAGTTTTATAGTGTACCTTTCACCTAAATGTTTAGGCTGTGTCTGTAAGACAATGGATTCTTTCACCCAATCATCTTCTATTAGGATGTCTGGGAAAGTTGTGACTCTAGTACACATACAATCATTTTCTGTTTTGACTATGTGTGCAATTAAAAAAACTCTGTAATTCAGTTGGAATAAAAATTATAAAACAGGAGAGGGTATTCTGTAAATAGTAAGTACAGATGCATGGATGTGTGTGTGTTATAAAGCTCATAAGTTATTGAATGTGATAGGTGACATGTATTTGGTGTACTGTGATAGCTGGGATTGTCGGACAATCGACCAAGTGAAACTCACGTCCTTTGATTTGAATATTTGTCATTTGTATAATATGAGGGTTTTTAAATTTACTTTGTGCTGATATTAATAGTGGTATAAAGTGTTCTTCTATGCACACTATTTCTAGTGGGAATGCCAGTATATCTAATTTAATATATACATTCATAAATGATATAGTCTTTGAATGATCTAATAAGTAGACATTTCACTAATGCCATACATGGGTGGAAAAAATTGATGAATATTTTATGATTTGAGGAATATAAATATATAGGGAGAAACACATCAGCCACAAAAGCAACGATCCTATGAAACAATTATCCACTAACCATGTATTTTGCTTTGTTATTAATGGCTATGGTGAGAGGCTCCCAGGACACTGGAAATGTTAAGGAAACGTTCTCAGTAACTGTTAAGGCTTATATATTTCATAAGTATACTTTATTTTTTCAATTACAGTTATATTTTCCCACATCGATATAAATCAGGCTCCATTTATGAAATACATAGGTCTTGTTTTAAATTAACGTAAGAGATTTGCTAGCAATTGTGGATCAGTTTTCCTACATCTGAGCTCACGAATGGGACGCAGTATGCTTATTTCTGTTTTAAGATCTGGATCTATTTTTCAATGTGCTTTTGGAGTTGCTTCCTAAGACTTTATGTTAATATTCTGGTGTTCTAGTTTATAGAAAGTCCAAGATGATTGAGGATTTTTGTCCAAGAGGAGGGAAATCAGCAGTTGCTCAGTCATCGACATGATGCTAGTCCATCTGTTTTTTCCACGTGTAAACTGTGTGTGTGTGTGTAGTGTGTACCCACATGCACACAATTAGAGGTACTGAATGGTACCTTTACCTCATACACTGAATGATGAGATTTGGGGAAAGTAAATGTAGATTTGTCTCGAAGTGGGAGCCATTTAAAAAGTTTCATTGTGTTTCAAGGAAAGATATGTTTAAATTACTGCTTACACTTTTTTCTCTGAAGGCACATGAGGTTACAAAATTACCAATCATAAAAGAATCCATGTAAATATTTAAAATGTAAAACATAGTTTGTTTTAGTCCTAGGTGTTACAATGTTAATAAAAAATATCAAGAAGCTTAAACTCTCTAGAGTCATTATGGCTACGACTGTGTAAATAGCTTGCTTCAAAATAATATCAAAGGAAGAGTTAGCATTATTAGTAGGAGCTCTAGCAGCAAGAGAGCAAAAAGCATGACAACAATTGTATTGGAAGATTAAGCAGGAGGGATGCTGTCCTTCTAAAGGCTGTGATTCAGTGAAACTCTATTTGGTGAAATTTTCATTTGCAGTGTGATGTTTCCTCTTACAATAATTTACAAATACGTCTCATTTTGGAGGTCCATAACCAACTTTACCGTTCATGTTGTAAAGTAGAAAAGCAGTTAATATATCTAATTTAGAGAAACAGTGCATTTGACCATAGGGACAGCCTGTGATTGATCATATTATTTGTGGTGTGACAGCTGAAATGAAGCTGGAGTGGAAAGGAGACATACAATTTGGTGCATATTAAATAGGACAAAAAGGCGACAGAGAAAACCCCTCGCCACTGTGCTTTGATGCCAAATCACAGTACTCAATTTACATTTGAAGTAATTTCCATAAAAAACAATCCTGCTCTTTCAGAATAATGTACCACACTTCAGTTGATTTAGGGAATAAAGTTGAGTTACACCCCAAGAATTTCTACTCTTCATTTTAAATAGAGATGATGTCTGGCTATGTTGCCCAGGCTGGTCTTGAACTCCTGGGCTCAAGCAATCCTCCTGTCCCAGCCTCCCAAGTAGCTTACAGGTGTGAGCCACCATGCCCAGCCCCCAAGAGTTTTTGAAAGAAGTTACTGATAAGACAGAATGAAAGATATGCTATATATGCATTTAATGTAGAGAATTTTACACAAATGGATGGCATTCTTAGTACTTCAGTGCCTGAACCACCAGACTGTTAGCCCTAAAATGGAAACTATAAAGCTGTTTCCAGGTTTGACTGGGCATTTGTTATATAAGTAGCAAAATTTTTTGGTACTTCGCTTCCAAAAGATCTTCAGTAATCTTCAGTAATTGGGTCCCCTTGGTGAGAATTCAAATCTAGCCTTCTCCCAGTATTTTACCTTTTATAAAGTGATTTCGGTGAGTTACTATGGAGGGATGCTGTAGTGGCTATTTTGCATTTCAGAGCCTCCTTCCATCCCCTCAACCTGCTCCTCTCTGTCTTGCTACGGACCAGGCAAGGCTGGTCCCTGTACGTCACACTACCTGAGTGCTTTTGCCACCTGCAAGGCTGGGGTGTGGGCAGTGGGAGGCATCTGCCAGATACTAGAGGCAGATGGAGACAGAAGTAGGGGAATTCACCTTCCCCGCCCTGTCCTGCATCTCGTATTTGGAAGTAGCTGTGTCCCGTTGTGACTTGTCCTGCCTGGCAGGTCCTCCTGCAGAGTCCCAGCTCACACACTGGCCGCATTCTCCAGCACCTCCCTTTGCTCCTTCTGCCCTGAGAGTGATAATAATGGTTTCCCACAATTGAGAGCTTCACAATTCAACACCCTTCATCGCTACCCTTAATGCTGCTTGCACCTCTGAGATTGTCCCTTCATTAAACTCTCTTCAATCGACTCATTGGAGTGGAACTCTTTGCCTGCTGTGACCCTGGCTGATACAGGCACAACAATGCTGATGTTGTATGACAGCCCAAGTAACAGGACGTACTTCACTAATGCTTACCTTGCTGTGAAGGCCGTAGGTGCTAGAGAGATTGGAATCTATTCGTGATGACTTCTGCACTGTGCAATCCTAGAGCCAGTCGTCATGACCATCATAAGGTATTGGCTGTGTAGCCCCACGTTTTGAGAATGAGCTGGGTAAGGATGAGAGAAATGGTTATTCCACGTATAAGCAACAGCCTCAAGGAAAAAGGAGAGGCTATGGCCTCTTGACATAACCATGTCATAGCAGGGGCTGTTTTATGCCTGTTTCAAATGTGATGACCACCCACAGCTGATTCTCAGCAACCAGACTTCTCTAGTCTCATTGCATACACCAACATTCAACCCAGACCCCACGAAAGGAATGCCACTTTATTTACTTCAACTTCTGGATTTTCTTTCCCTGGAAAATTATAATGTACAGTCAAGGTAAATTGAGTATCACCAGAACAAAATGGTCTTAACCAGCAGTGAAGTTATGAGCAGATAGCAGAGGGAAATGAAGATTCTGGTCATCTGTGGAAATACCTCTTGGAAGCCATACTGTTTTTGCAGAAGAGCTAAAAATTGGCAGCTACAGCTGGGTCTTAGCTGTTTGGTCCAGGGATGTTTCTTGGGATTGCCGGGTTCTGTCTCCCTAGTGCCAGGACTAGCTAACTCTGCATTGGCCTCTACAGGTCAATTCCCAGTCCAGGCTTCCTCCTTGTGCATACTGGAGCTGACTCCATAGACCTAATTCCCTAGTCCCCCTGTTTGGCCATATTCTCTCAGATTTGGCCAATGGGAGATACTGGCTGGAAATCAAAGACCTGGTGGGTGAAGGAGAGAGACACAGAGTGGGAGAAGGGACAGAGAGAATGAGAGAGAGAAGGAGAGAGATACTACCTGGGACGATGAACCCCACTCCCTCCCTTGTCTCAGGTAGTGTCTTGTGTCCCTCAGTGATGAAGGCTCCTGCTGGGTGACCTTGCCCTCCAGTCTGGCACCCTCTCAGGGCTCTGAAAGCACATTGTTTTCATTTCCCCTGCTCTTCCAGCCCTACTGGTGTTGACAGTTTCTTATGTTCTAAGTCAGGGTGTCTCAACATCCCTTCCTAGTTACCTTAACATTTTCAACAACTCTCTCTGTAACTCCCTCATTAAAGTACTTTTATTTGAAACATGTGTGTTGGATTTCATTTTGTTCCCCAATATTCTTTCCTGAATTTTTATTCCTGCAGTAGTGCTAGCTCTGAAATAATATGCAATTGGTTTTATTGTCACAATTCGAGGCAGAGCAATGCTTGTCGTATCATTTTTAGAATCATGTTAAATAATGCCATTGGAGCAGAAGCAAGTTTGGTAGCATTTCCAAGTATCGGTTGAGAAGTGGTTGAGAATTGGAGACAGTAAAGCCAAGATCAAACCCAAGGCAACCCTCTCAGTAGCTGGGAACACGCATAGCAGTGGTTTCTTGGTTGAAAGGGTCGTCGTGAATGTCCAAAGGGTGGTGAAGTCTACCTTGCAAACAACTGTGCTGCACATAGAGTTTTACAGGCTGAATCAAAATTAGCTCTTAGCCTGATTTATAAAAAGACAAACCATGTGACTTTCTGGGTTTATGCTTTCTTATTTTCATATCTGTCCTTTTCTTCGGGCTAAGATTTCCCTTTCGTCTAGGGTTCTATTTCTAATATAACAAAATTTAAAAAACTAAATGGTTGCTGATACATAGAGTTACACAACTTTATATAAATATGTATATGACTATTTAATAAGGATGTTGAAATTTTAATATTTTATTTTTAAACACAAATGCAAACGTTCGCAGTAGAGAAACAGAATTGGAAAACTGTGGGCAGAGTGCCCAAAAGGACTGATTGAGAGAGAGAAATAAAAATTCAAAACAGGATGAGAGTCTCTGGCCAGCAAAGAAAGAGGATAAAGAGAATGAAGGAAGAATGATTAGGTTTGAGAGTGAGACAATTAACTGACTCTCCTTTTCCAATAAAATTAGTGGGAGTTTAGCGGTGTTGGACTGTAGATTTTAAAACGCTGATTTAATGGCCTGAAATGAAAGAATGGGCCACGGATTCCGGGGAGGTGGCAACAATAGCGGTTAGCAGATCAAACATTTGGGAGATGAACTGATTGCAGCGGAGAGGGCAATCCCACAGCCAGGAGGGGCATGTGACAAGACCATTTTGAAGCGTCGGTTTTGACATAACTGCACGAAAATGATCCTATCAAAGGGTAAAGTCAGGTTCTAAAGTTATAGCTCTGTTTCTTACCCTGCCCCACCCACAAGACTATGGGGCCCTTTCATTCACTTTTGTATTGTTTATCTTTTCTATGGGCAGCCAATACTATTATTTTTTTTAGTATAACTACACCTTATTGTTTTATAGCTCTTTAAACTTATCGCTATTATTATTACCACTAGTGAATCATTAACTTTTATAATCAGGAAAAAACCAATAAAATATTGTTAGAGTTTACAGGGTTTTAAATTTTATTAAGATATCATTTACATGCCACAAAATAAACCCATTGGAAGTGCACGATGCAATGGATTTTAGTATACTCACGGATATGTGTAACTCTCGCCATAGTTAATTTTGGAAAATTTTCATTACCTCAAACAGAAACCTCATACCCTTCAGGTATAATATAATCCCCCTCTGCCCTCATCCTCCAAAATCTTAAACAATTGCTAATCTACTTTTTCTCTATATAAATTTGCCCATTCTGGAAATCACATGTGAATGGAATCAGATGACGTGGCTTTTAAGAACTTTTTGTAACTGGCTTCTTTTCAGTTAATGTTTTTAAGGTTCAACCATGTTGCAACAGGTATCAGTGCTTTATTATTTTTCAGGGTCAAATAATATACAATTATACGGGTATACTGCATTTTGTTTTTACGTTCATTAATTGGTGGGCAATTGGATTATTTCTACCTTTTGGCTATTATAATTAATTCCGTTATAAACATTTGTGTATAAGTTTCTGTGTGGATATGTTTTCATTTCTCTTGGGTATTTATCTAGGAGTGGAATTGTTGGGTAGTATGGTAACTCTACGTTTGAACATTTAAGGAATACTGGGGACAAAACTGTCTTTTGATTACTGAGTTGTAAGAATTCTTTGGACAAATTTTTCACTCACAGGAGGAGAGAGGAAGGGAGTGGCTCTTGGCACAAATACCTTGACTGTCACTACTCTTACTAAGGTTTTGTAAATTTTCTTGATGAAATGTTTCTTCATTTGTTGTATGACCTTAGGACCATTTCTAGAGAGTTTAATTTTTTTAAACTAATTTCTTTTTTTTTTTTTTTCCAGTTTTGCTAGGGAGTGAGTCTTCAGAACAACTCATGCTCTGGTGTTGGAAGTGGAATCTCATTTTTAAAGTGAATTTGCCTCCAGATGGGCTATCAGTCCTATTTTCCAAAGCCAAAGATGTTCAACATGTGAAATAAATCACTGAGAGGAATGTAAGTGCAGATTTCCTGTGCAACCTGCATGACAGGTTGCTTTTATAGGATTCCCTCTAGCTGTGTATTATTGAATCTCGGAAGTTACGATGCAGATCTCTCAAAATATATTAACAGATGACTTCTCAGAGGAAAAGCAGAGCAGTTTGCTCAGAGCAGTTGGTGGCCTGTCTTGTGGGTGAGAAGTTACGGCTGGACCTGGCTCTCAGTGATCCCCAGTTCACTAACCTCCATTCCTTCTCTGACTCTGCATCTTGGACCCATGTGTCTTTGCCGATGTCCGCCTTAGGGGCTGGTGATCCTTAATGGATTTGGCTCAAAGATGCAATGAGGGTGGATACTTTGCACACAGCTTACTAATATACATTCTGATCTTATAATCTATTTTATTTTTTTAGGTATGTCAATATGGTGAGGATCAAAATAGCCTAAGTGACAGTGTCAATCAGCCCCTAACTCCAAAATGGCTGCAGTGGAACTACCAAGTCAAAAATGTTACAAATATGTTCCACAGACAGGATCTTTTTGGTGGCTTCTAGATTTTGATGGCTTCAGTGAGGGAGGGGAAGGATTGAGGAATGCAGGCTAATGAGATGTTCAGGGTGCCCTGTGAAGAGGATCAACTTCAAAGACTTCAGGAGAGTCCAGGAAAATGAAGAAACCAAGGCACCACACAACCCAGAGTTCATGAATGGCAAGGTGAGATGATTTTTGAGAGCTAACGTCATCCAGGATCTGTCAGGGATTCCTTGCAGTCCACACTAAGTATCAGAAGATTGTGGCATCTTGGGTCTTCTGTTAATAAAAACCTTTTAATGTAACTTTTTGCATATTTTAAGTATTTCCAGGAAGGTTGGAAAAGGAGAACATAACATATACCATGCAATACTCCCTAGAACTACTCGATGTGGGGAATTACTGGGAAAAAATGTAATTACTTGTATTTATTACAAAAAATAAACTACCAGTCAATTGCTCATGCCAAATTACGATATAACTGATGCTATCTCCTGAGAGTTGTTGAATCCATTCGCAGGGCTCAGGCATTGAGTTTGACACTGCTTTAGGCCATATATATTTCCTCCCATTACAAATGTGGACTCCCATTTGGGGTTTAGGACTTCTGAAGGAGAAAATTAGGAAGTACGGGGATCTTATCATTCACTGCTGTCTTTAATTCAAGTGAGCTCCATTTCCGTTGGATACTTTAGTAACATTTTATCAGATTAGGTGTGCATGGACTCTTAGCTTTCCAGCACTAAACAAAGAGAAATATTTAGAATCAGGTGAATATTATCTTGGAGGTTCGAGTTGTATATAACAGAGTAGGTAGTTTAAGAGAATTACATAAGATTCCTGGGGTTGGAGTAGAGATGCATCAACATTTGTTTGGAGATCTTAGTTTTTCTCAAACGTAGTCCATACATTGAAATAGAAACACTTCCATTCTATTGTCCAATATACACATATACACATGCACACGTATGCATTTATTCTATACATACGTCTGCGTATTTGCATGCTGGTGACAGGCTGACAGTTTCTAAGCGACTATTTGTAACTACAATATTGCCATCACCCTTTTTGTGTTTTGCATCCCTCAGTAACCGTATGACAGGTACTATACATAGAAAGGTTATTCAGCACTTTCATTCAGGAGTTGTGAGAGTGACTCAGGAAAGTTACACGATGACAACGTGACGATAATGAGATGCCGTCCACTCAAAGCACATTTGTCGAATCAGGAAGCCTTGAGTTGATACGTGGTTCTTTAACAAAGTAGGATAATTCTAGGAATCATTTTAATGATTAATTCATGGTAAAGGAGCAAACGGTCTCCTATCCATGGCTCTCTCAAAGGTCATTTGTCAATCTATTTTTATTTTAAAATAATGTGTATGCAGCGTCTCCTTCATTAGGAATGACACTCAGAGAGGTCTTCGATGAGAATAAAATGAACTCGGGAATTTATTCAGAATGAGGCCAGATGTTTTCCCAGGAGTCTTGCATTCCTAGCCACAAGCCAGCGTCTGCCAGATTTGAGTGTTAGGTCTCAAAAACTGAATACCCTGGGCTTAATGCAAATTAAATTAGAGTGAGAAAAGTAATTATCCAGGTCTTACAATGGCCGAGTAAAGAAAGGAGATGACTGTCCTTCATACATGGAGGTGCCGCTGATGTGCTATTAACAAGGTAAGGTCCTTGGGATATTTTTCTTGGGTTGTAGCTGAGAGCGGTAGTGCTGAGCTGGCCATGTCTTCCCAGGCTTCCTGTTGCCTTATTCCTAAAGGTACACTTGAGAAAACAGCTGGATGGGCTTAAGGAATAACTTCCTTAACAAAAACTGCCTAACAGGAGATGTGGCTTAATACATCTACAAAAATAAGCATTGGCCGATGTGCTGAAAATAGTTCTGCTAGGAGGGCAGGTGGAGGCCACGCTGATAAAATGTAGGGCAATCTTGGTCAAACAAATCGTGCCGTGGGCCGCACTTACTTTCTGCTTTCCTTTCTCTTCTGACTTTTGTGTTTGTTTGTTTCCATAGGAATCTGGCAGGGAAGGGAGACAGAGGAGAGGAAAGCCGATGATTTAGTGTATTTGCTTAATGTTGGTTCATTTATTTATCAGAGCAAGCACTGATCTCACATCCTGAAGATTTACTGCACTGTTGACCAGGGTGGAGGAGAATCCGGAGCACTCCGGTGGGAAGCCATGATGATGCTGAAATCTGAGGCCAGATCTAATTCCCATGTAAATCAAGCTTGCTGTGGATGCTGATTTTGTGCTCTGGAGGACGTGGTTTTGTCTGGGTTATATTTGAACTGCACTGTACCATAATAACCAGGCAGGATTCAGCTTCATCTGCAAGAAAGCGTTAATTCGTAGACTCAGAAGTACAGAATTTCAGAGCTGGAAAAGATACCTGGTTTCAGTGCCTGATTTTATGAACGGGAAACTAAAGGACTCGCCCAAGGTCATGCAATCATTAGCATCCCTCCCCAGATAACACAATAGCTTTTAGTACCTGGGGAGATGTTACCTTTTGGTTAGTCTGCAAAAAATATCAGAAATAGCTGAAATTTCTTTGGCTTCAGTCATCATTATCCACCTTGGTCTCAGGTCGCCCACGTGGTTCATTTTCAAGATTAAAATCACCAGAATGGAACTTTTCAAACCATCGACATACTGTGTGTGTTCATTAGCCACATCCTTCCCAAACACTTTGTTGATATTTTGAGCAGTCTGTGCAGCACTGGTTCCACGACATAACTCATATTTGAAAATAACACAAATTTTTGACCTATCCATGGTTTTACAAAAATTGTTCTAAAAAATATTTGAAAGATAATCACAAGCCAAAATGTGCATTTGAAAGACTGAGGATGTACCTTCACCACAGACATAAAACAGGAAGTGTCAAAGTGAAATGTCAGAGACATCAACTGTTAAACTTAATAGTTAAGGAAATCACTCATTTCATACTTAATGACCTAAAACATATTTATATTCCTCCTCTGGAATCTTCAGCTCTTCTTCAGTGCTTATGAACTTGAACATAGTAGAATTTGGTGGGGCCTCTGCTCAACTTGTTCTATATGAAACAAGAGTTTATGAACTGCTTGCTGGGTATCTGACACTCAGTTTTACCACTGAGATTACTAAGACTCAAGGCTAAAATGAGGGGAGTGTGTTTTCCAGAGTAACAGAATTTTAGAGCAGGAAGGTACAATAAAGATCATGAAGTCATTCCTCCAGAATGCCAGAACTGGATTAGATTTTCTAGCATTCAGCCGTGTTCTTTCTCTCTTACCAATGTCCCCCTTATTTGGTGTCTTCGTAAGTGAAATAGTGATTTCATGAGGGCTCATTTATAAAATTAGGTTTAGGATAAGTTCTATTGACAAAAGGAATTTTGTTCTTGATTTGACTAGTAAATTTGCTTTCAGATATGACCTATAGGCATGTTTTCAAAGCTGAGAGCCTGCCTTCTTACTCTTATAAAAGTGAAAAAGATGGTATTAGAAAGACAGCAATAACATCTTGTAAATATATTTCCAAAGAGAATAGCAAAATGTAGAACCATTGTATGATTCAGTTTCACTGGGAGAATCAAATTTAGATTCTGGCTGTTGGGTCTCGCCATGTGGGCTTGGCCACTGGATGTATGTGGAGAAATCTTTCTAGTGTGGGATGAAATTTACCTGTCATCTTACCCCAACTCTGATTTCACACATGGTAACAAAGAGTTCCATGTGCGTTGTCACTTACCCACAGTTACACAGCTATTTAGTGGCAAAGCACATTGATTCAAGACTCCAGTGTCCACTCAGCTGTCTGCCCATATACTGTGCCCCATCACAGCCAAATATCCCCAAATTCTCGAAAGTATGACCTACCTGAACATGGTTTTGACGTAGACGTTTTCTTCCTGGTCCAAAAGAGCCCTGGTACAGCCCTGGCGTTAGAAGGTAAATTTGAAACTTGACATCTATGGAGGTTTCGTTCAAGTTCCAGACCATGATTCCTTGTACTCAGCCAGGCTGCCTTTCCTGAGGAACGCAAAGTTTCAGGTAAAATCGAATGTATTTAATTGTTCTTTAGAATTTAGTCAGATTCCTCCACGGAGAATGTAAATCTCAGCAGGTATCTGGACCAAACTACAATCTTTGCCTAATCTTAGCTTTCATTTAAAGTTTTCCTATAAAATATGAATTTGTGAATGAGAGTTGATGGCCAGAGGCTGGGGAATTACAAGATATTGAATGAGCTGTCACATTACCATAACCTGATTTAGATCCCCAGAAGGCGATTGTGCCTGGAATTTTCTGGGCTGAAATGATGATAGGGGAGTTTTTTTCTTTGCAAGGTTATGATGGACTCAGCCAGGGGAGAGGCTGTTAAAGGCAAAGGAGGCGAAATTCACGGGTATGTAAAGGAATGCTTTGGGGCAGGGGGCAAAATGGGACAACTAAATTTGGAATTTTCAGGGCATAGACGATTTCAGGATCAGAATTACTTGTAGTGGGTGGGTTAAATCATAAATGATGAATTAAGAAAGATGCACTCACCCATCAGTCACTGCAGTCAAGAAGCTGAGGCATTTAAAAAAAAATGGTATCGTTTTAGAACATTTTGGAAGCAAAAGCTTAAATCTCTTATTCCACGGTCAGTCTTTGGTCTGAACTTTATGTTTCCAAATGAAGAGGTGAACTCATGAGGGGTAGATATCTTGTAATTGAGTTTTCTAAAGCAGCAGCTCCAAAAATATCTCTTGTTCATAGGGAAAGGCTTGCAGTGAAATTCATGAGCCCCTTGCTTTAATGCACATCTGCTGCTTACAAGGGGTACAAAGAAGACGCAGTGCTTTGTAATATTGACTTGCTTTCCTCTCCCCCAGGCATCACTGGTTCTGCTTGGCAAGCCTGGCTTTTGGCTAGGGTCATGTCATCTCGATGGGGAGGCATGGATGAGAGGCTAACATCGACTGAGGACCTCTCTATGCCAAGTGCTTTTCTAAATACTTCCACATATACTAATTTAGGGCTCAGGATTGTCCTTTGCAGTGTGTTACTATTTGCAGCCTCCACTTTGAAAAAGTTTGAAAACCTGCCCCAGGCCACTCAGGTAGGATGTGGTAGGGCTCAGGATTGAAGCCACGCAGGTTGTTTTTTTTTTTTAAATTGTGATAAAAGCATTGAATGTGAGATGTACCTTCTTAACGAATTTTTAAGCACATGGTACAGTACGGTACATATGGTATAGCTATAGGTGCAACGTCGTGCAGCAGATCTTAAGGACTTAGTCATCTTGTATAACCAGAACTTCATACCTGTTGAATAGCAACTGTTCATTTCCCACCCTCTCAGCCCATGGCAACCACCACTTGATGCTCTGTTTCTATGTGTTTGACTACATTAGACACCTCACATATGGAATCATGGGTTATTTGCCCTTCCATGACTGGCTTATTTCACTTAGCATAATGTCCACCAGGTTTATCCATGCTGTTGCATATGGCAGGATGGCCTTCTACAAAGCTCAATAATATTCCATGGTATGTACAGACCACGGTTTCTTTATCTATTCATCGATCGATGGACACGTAGCAGTTTCATTGCATAGCTCCAAATGACATCCAGTGCTACCAGGTTTCCTGAGTCCTTTCACCTGTACCTGGCTCAATTCACAAAAGATCCTCTAGTAACCAGTAGCCAGGCTTCTCCCCTTAGATTGGAAATGCCAACACTAGATCCAAGATTGATCATAGAAATGGGGGAGATGTAAGCTTTTGCTCCTAGAAAGTTCTAAAATGGTATTGTTTCATTAACATCTCAGCTACTGGAGACTGGATGTCTATGACCATTTTTTTTTTTTAAAACTCATGATTTCTGATTTAATGGACCCTCTACACAATACTCTGATCCTAAAATTACTTATGCTCTAAACTAACTCTTGAAAGCATGAAGCATCCAGCAAAGTGTCTAGTACCTCCTTTCCTGAGCATAAGGGTAGCTCTAGGAAACATCTGGAAATATGCAGTTGACATCCATTAAAAGCTCTCTGCAATTCCTCCATCCTTCAGTGTCCTTTTTAAAAGATCGCTAGACTTCTCCACCTACGTTAGCCAAAATTAGCCCATTCCCTAAAATTATCTTTTGCCAAAATTCCCTACCTTTCCTTTCCAGCTTTTCATAACTCTGATTAACTCAGGATTGTTGATCTCAGCTGGGGGTCAGGAGGAAAGCAATCTGACTGAACCAACTCACACAAATGCATGAAGGGCTTGACAGTCTCTGAACTCTCCTAGAGTTGGTTGCATTTGAAAAAAAAATAAAACTTCTGCTTATTATCCAACAAGCATGTCCCAGTGCTGTGATTTTGGCCAGCACGCCAAAGTGAAGTCAAAACTTCGGGCACAGTAGGGGGAAGATATTTTTGGGCTGGCGAAGGTCAGCTCATTCTGTGCACCTGTCCCTGGTCAGCTCCAGGGTACATTGCCTTTTTCACAGTTATCTTTCCTTTCTTTACTTCTGAACCTCCAACTGCTCTAATGCTTTCTGCCTACCCAGAATGGCTTTGCTGGCAGTAACACCAGGGATTCCAGAGGTGAGAGGACACCGGGAGGAAGGGGCATTTGCACATGCTGTTCGTTTTTCTGAGTCATTTCTAGGTAGAGGTTGTTTTTATTAGCATTTCAGATACCCTTTATAGGGCTTGATAATAGCTATGCGATTGTTGAGCTGTGAGTTTGGATAGAAAGGTTCATTGGCAGTGAAAGCATAAATGAATGGAACCTCTGAAGATTCTCCTGTGGCCTTAGAAGTAAGTTTTGTAAGAAGGATGGACTTGCAAATATTTTTACCGGACTGCAAACCTTTCATGTTTGAATTGGTGTGGATCTTGGAGACTGACTTTGTCCTCTCCCCTCATTTTAAACACAAGAAAACCAAATCCTGGAAAGGTAAACACGAACAGCCTCTGTCATGACACTTGCTCTCACTTCCTTTGGCTCTTCCGCAAAGCTTCGAGAACAGACAATGAAAGTCCGTCCGTAGTCTATAACTTGAACAGAGGTTCCTCCCCAGATGTTAAGCTTAGAACAAAAGTTGGTGAATAAAGGAAAGCAGAAGGCTAACTATATGGCCAGTTGTCCAAGGTTTGAGGCCAGGAATCAAGGAAGGGAAACTTCCACATCTGTCTACTCAGAACTGTTAATAGGACAAAATTCAACTTGCAGCTCATATTAGCAGTGGTTGGAAGACGACAAAGTGGTCCCAGAGTGATGGTTTCGAGAGCTCACCCCACATCGTACAGGGATATCGCATAACAAACCCCGCGACCTCTTGCTGCCTGACATTTGCCAATGAAGAACATTTTTTTCTTTTTCCATTTTTACACCATTTGTCAAAACCGGTTAAAAACACTTCAATTTTTACCTTGCAGAGTGAATGGGAATATCAAACAAGGTCATCTACGTAAAAATATCTTACAAACCAAAGTGCACACAAATGCAAGAATGTCCTCACCTTGCTGACCATTTCATACATGGCTTTTCCACTCTGTCGTTCGTCCTCTGGGATTGATTAAACTTTTTTCTTCAGGCTGGCATAATTCTCATGATGTCAATCCACTAGTATAGGCTCAGATTTTTTTTTTTTTTTTTTTATGACTGTGACTTAAATGCACTGCCAGGGGGAGTGTGGAGGGTCAGAATCAAAGCTCAGTGGATTTCTAGTTATCGCTGCTCCTTCACTTCCTCTGCAAAGTGCAGGTCATTGGGCAAATGCTCTTGAGCCTGCTGGGGATATCTGACCCTGGAAATAGCGAAAAAATTAAATTAAGATTTTTTTTTCATTGTGCCTCTAGCAAAAACAGTTACCAAACCAGTCAAGTGTTAGCGTGACTGACGCCTGCAGTCGTAATTGGGATTCTAGGCAAGTGCTTAGAACATTTGCCTTCCTCTTAATAAAATGTTTTAATTATATGACATGATTCTTGATCTTCCATGGGAGAAAAAATCTTCATTTTCCTGGTGAATCCTTGAATTTCCACTTCTCTCTAGCTTGGCATTTTTGAATTTAGTCAAACATTAATCATGGCAAAGAAATTCAAGAAGAACAAACTAATTTTTATTGCTTGGCCATCACTGTAGCAGTCCTTGACTTCGCTATCCAAATTTCATATTACAAACAATGATAATTTCTACATTATCTGAGCAGTATAGAGATGTATGACCCTGTCAGTTATGGAAACTATCCAAGAGTGTATTTTTTGTGTCTGCAACTTTCTCTGGGAAATGTTCAGTTTTTTCATTTTACTATTACTACTACTTTTAATTATATTTGATACTTGCCAGATTTGACTTATCATTCATTTTGAAATTACCCAATTAAATAACAGAGTGTATTAATATTATTTTCTAATGTATATGGGTTTAGAGATTTAAAAATGAATGACGACCATTTGTCTACCATTTTGCTTATGTATATTTCAAGGCTTTGTGTAAGTAATTCACAATGTCTCTATAGATCTTGAGGATGCATACTGCAAAAAACTATCACTTACAAATATTTTTAACAACTCACAGAACAAGGATCTTCTTGTGGTGGGGTAGGATATGCCAGGCTGATACTAGGCATGGTGGAGCAGTAAATAGTATATGAGACCCTGGAGGAGGCATAAAATGCCAGAATCTGGCACCCAGGCAAAGACAAGGTGAGGGTGAAGAGTGTGCCACAGCCGGGGAGTGCTTGGCAGCTATAAGGGATGGGAGTCACAGACGCAGAAATAGACTAATCAGGGTTAGGGAGGGAAGTCGGTCAGGACCCCTGTGGTCACACCACCGCACTGCCTAACCCAGCCTGAGCTATATTGCAAGTTTAACAAATGCCGTGGGGCTTCTCCCCAAACACACACAACTTTCTTGTAATTTGTGGATATTCATGTTTTTTTTGATGACGATCTGCAAATTGCCAAGTGTCCATGGACCCCAACATACAAACTGTTCTCATTTGATGCAAGATCTTTCTTAGTTAGGCAATCTACATCTCACTGGGTGCTCAGTGTTGAAGGTTAGCTATCATATATTGGACATACCTGATTCTTACGATAAATCAGGCAAATTCCTAGGTTTCTGGTTCCTAGTCCAGAAACTGTCCAGTAATGAACAATTTCTATAACCCCTTGCCATTCTTTTCAACTATTTTAAGAACCCCAAACAAAACAAAAACCGAAGACACCAAACCCCCCTCATATTTCTGTGGTTTAGCAAAACAAACAAAAATCCCTAAGCAGGTGGGGAGGGGCTTTTTCCCATTCGGAGATCCAGTCCGACACCCAAGTGGAGGTGGGCTGCCCCCCTTGTCCTTAGGTACACACAGCCTCCTACGTGGAAGTGTCAGGGAGCAGAGAACCCAGAGTCACATGTGGGCTTTCCGTTGCCTCCACTAGGAAGTGACACACGGCACGTTCCTCCTGTTTTGTTGGCTGATGCTGGTGACGCAGCCTTACTCCGCAGCAGGTACCCAGGAGGGGAGAACTGACGAGGTACCACTGGCAACGTTTCCCTCGAAATCGCCTACCTTCTTAATCTTGCTGTAATGTATTATTTTTGTCTTATTGTGCATTTTTTACTTTAAACTATTCCATTTTTTTTTTCATGAAAAGAGCCTGTGGAAAACGGGCCTCTTGAGATTTTTTTTACTGGGAAATTGGCTTTCTTCAACGTTTTGCCATATCTACTTCACATTATTATTTGAGGATATTTTCTTTGATGCTTTAAGACTTTATACCTATTGCGTTTTACTAGAGTCAAGCGACTTCCACCTGGAGAATTTAGCCGTCTTCCACCACTGTTCCATCAAAAATTCATCCTCAGATGTCTTAGAGTTAATAGCAATGGTTTACATTCTTTAGGAAAGTAAATACACTTTCGAAAAATGGAAACTTAATGGAAGAAGATTAATCTCCCTAGAGCAAAGAAGAGGAGGATGGAAGCAAAAGCCTAACGAACTGTTGAGTACAGACTCAGAGCTGGCAGGGCACTCACAGTAAAACCAGGATGTGAACAGAAATATTCTTTCTCAGTGGACACAGATTGCTACAGAACTTACCTGTTCATCTAACAGGGCATGACTGGACAAAGCATTTCGAAAGTGTTTATAATCTGGACAGTTTCTGTTTGGAAGAAGGGCGTCTCTGCGGAAAGAGACCTTAGTGACAGAAGGGAAAAATTATGGCTGGGTTCCTGTGTATAATGTGTTGCTATAAATTCCTGACCTGGTTTCATAAATCTTCCTCTTTATAGGCACAACTGTGCATTTTCAGTTTCAGGTTGAGCCTTCAATATCCTTTTCATTGTTTTTAAAGGCATGCTAGTTCAGGCTACTATATAGAGACCCTGAATTGTGAATTGATTAGTTGCTAACCGTTTAATTAATGCCTGGGCCCCTTAAAAAGGGACCATAATCGAGGGGAAAGTTCAGAATTTTTATCTGGGAATGGTGCAAATGGGATGATTAATTGGAAGTAGGGACTTTGGGATTTGGCTTGTATCTGCATGGCAAGCACATCATTTCTTGCATAGATTTTATGTCTGCTGGGGGTCACTTTATAGGCAGCTAGAGGAGATTATGGGAGACTCCACACAGCCACTTAGCAAATGGTCAGATATTTGCCCGGCATGCATATCATTGCCCTGATGTCACTGTGACCTGTCTTATCACCTACCCGTACAACACCATGTTTTATCTTTCTAGGTGCGATGGTCTCATGTCCCTGTGTGTGCCATCAGCAACTCCAGGGAGCCGCCGTGTCTCACATCTGCCTCTTTTATTTAGCATCTGCTACCATGTTTTATATCCAGGTGAATCTCTGTAACTATTGATAATTTATGGATAAAATAACGGTTACCTTCTAAACATGTCCAGTCCACACTGGCACCCGGCCAGTCTCCATGCGCTGGCCGGGCGTGCCATGGTTGAAAAGAGTCTCAAAAGGAAAATTTAAATCATAGTTTGGTCCTTGATTATCCCATTTTTGCCATTTGATTTTAGGTTTTAGGGCTTATTACAGAAGTTATAAGGATTAGTTTCAAATCATCCCAACAACAGAGAGCTGGAGGGATTAGGTGATTAGTCAAGTGTGCAGATTTAGACAGAGTACCCGAAAAAGGGTGAGCCCTGGTTCCAAGTCTCAAAGGTGTTTCAAGCTCACTGGTGTCCCCGATCGGTTTGAGAACCTGGACCTTAGAAATTACTTTCTGTTGCTCTTTGCATAATAGGGGACTTTTTTCATTCTAATCCTAGTCACCAATATGGCTTTTTACTGGAGATAGCTGAAAATATAATTCCAGCTTTGATTATACTTTAAAAATATATTAATTAAAACCCGGGGCACATGACAAAGTCTCCCGAGTGGCGAGGACGATTATTACCAGCTAGCGAATTCAAAGAGCGGGATCCCGTTCATTCATTCCATACTCTAAGCAAAACAGCCCCTAGAGCCAAGCCGCCTCCCAATTGTAGGGAAAAGAAATATATCTGGAGGAAATGCCTCACCTTTAGAAGTTAATTAATTTTATTATTCATGATTAATTAATTTTATTTTCAAAAACTATGTGAATTTTTAGTATATTCGGCATTTCAACTCTTAGATTTCTCTCTTTTACTTATTTGTAGAAACCAAAACCATTCACTACGCAGTTCTTACCTGGGGCTTCTGACCTCGGCCCTGACATTCTCCGCAAGAATAGATACTTAATTTCTGTCTGAGAGTTGCTAGACTAGGACACCTGCCCTGTAAAATGTGTCTTTCTTTGGTTCTGAAGTCATTTCAGTTGAGTTCTTTTTCGTGTGAAAAATATTGGCAAATAGAAAGCAAATTTAGGACTGAGAATTGTTCCCTTCGCAATTCTTCCCTTAGGTTTTATGGAAAAATGTCATTTATGGAAATGACATGAAAGAATATTAATAGTTCAATATGTTGATGCCGTAACATGTGGCACATTCAATTTTTAAAATAAGAAATCCTTAGCATATGCATTTTGCTTTTTACAAACTCCTTTCTATCTTTGCCTGATCTTGTTTTCTATAATCCCTGTTTTTGCTACTCTATATTTAGAGTTCTAAGTTTTAGTCTCTGCGCAGGTAATGCACTGGAGTTTTTTCTAGAAGAATCATGGGAGGGCGTAACATTAGTTTACGTTTCTTCTTTTCTGGGTTTAGTGATTTCTTCCCTACTTTCACCTCTCTTGAGTACATTCAAGTGCTGGGCTAGATTTTCAATATTATTCAAAAAGAAGGATTTTTTTTAATTGATAAAAGCCTAACTAGCCCTCAACACAGTGAATTTTGCTAATTAAAAGGCTCTGATTCTTAGCATTAACACCTGTCGAGTACCAATCAAACTTCTTAGTGTTAACCCAGGTGGTGGCAAAGCGGTTGATCATAGAAATACTTTATGAGGCATAAACAAGAAGGCAAAAATTAATTATTGCTTATTGAGTTTGAATTAATAATTACTCTAGCTCTCATCAGCTTTAAATGAGATTTATTTTCAAAGTCAAACTGTCCAGAAAAGAATCTCAGTGGTTCTGGGGACATGATTTTGTAAGAGGTTGTAAGAATATGTTTATTTTTGATATCTATTATTTTTACTCATATTTAAAATTATAAATATTAATTTATAAGAACTAACCTTTGTCTTTTCCAAGAGATAATATTCATAGGAATAGTAAAAGATTGGCACATGGGACCTGATAACATTTTTAAGCTATGCCTCTGACATCTTTATGAGCACTTCATCTAGATATTTATGTGGTCCTCTTATTTACTCTATTTATTTATAGCTCTCCTTATTTCACAAAGGATTTGCCTAAGAATTATTTCATCGTAAAATAAAAAATGAAGAAATACAACATACATGTTTTGAGCTTAAAATTTTTTAAGGAAGAAAAATCTATACCTGCTATCATGTTGGATCAAACCCATCTAGTAGTTATGAAAATAAGTAATTATTAGACATAACCACTGTGCTGGGGTCAAATACATCTTGAAAATTCTTTGCACACCCCTTTCAAAATATGGAGTCTAATTGCTCTCTGCTAATGTGGGCTGAACTTAGTGGCAAATGAATAGAAAAGAGTGGAAGGGAGGCTGGGTCACCTCTGGGCTAGACTAAAGGTGGCGGCAGAGCTTCTGGCCAGGTTTCCTGCCCTCCCTTGATAGCCCTGAGCCGGTGTGTCAGGTTTGCTCCCCTGAAAGCAGCACGGTGGAGAGAAATCCCATGCAGAGACACATGGACATAGAGGAGGTGTCTGGGGAGCTCAGCTGTCCAGCACCTGCTGTTTGAGTTGTTCCAACCCTGGCACTAGACAGAGGAAAGAAATCTGGTGATGTCCCCAATCTGAGCCACCACCAGACTATCTCCTCTTGAGGGTCCTTGAGCCAGAATAGGACAGCTGCGCACTCTGCAAGACCTGCAGAAACCAAGAGCTAGTCAATGACAATCGCTGTTTTAAGCCACTAAGTTTTGGATGATTTGTTAAGCAGCTTAGACACCTAGAAAAACTACCACTACTGAGTTGGGTAATTGCAGAGTGTTTTAAAGGCCAAAGTTGTGAATGCTCCTACCTTGGAAAGGTCAAATCGTCAGGAAAATATCTTTTGAACCCAACAGGTCTTTAATGCCCCTCTGCTGGGGCTAAAGATTCATCTGATATGTATCTGGAAGAGCCTCTTCAAAGGTTTTGTCAACAACTGTTGGCTGGGTCTGGGTCAGCCCTGGCCTGGTTTAATTTCAGTCAACTACAGCAATGTACCTTCTGTTTTAGGTCCTGGCCAACACTGATCTTTTGATCAGTGACTCTGTGTGTGTGTTTTGTGTGTTTTCCCATTTTATCCAAAGGGGCTAAATAATAGTACCGTGGTTGCTTTATATACAAAAAAGGATTCCTAGGGGGAGAATGTTGGTTATCAACTGAGCTTTAAAACAGATGTGAGAGAACCCTGAGGACAGAAATGCATAAAACCGAAAGAAAAACAAAAACCGAAGAACACAAAACCCTGCCATATCCTCCCATTATCCACGTGAATTTTAAACTAAGTTAAAAATGGTATTTAGGAGTCTAAAGGCCTTACTGAAGCTTTAGAATAAATTGGTGGGAAGTGTCACAATTACTTATATAACTATGGTGTAAACTAAGATGACAATAATTTTAAAAACCTAATCTAATTGACAATTGTCACCAAATCTTATTCTCCAGGGGCAGGCTAGTCTGTGTTATGCTGCTTAATTCACTCCAAATTACAAACAAAACCATATCCCCCAAAGATAAAATTATTTATAGCACGGGTAAAGACTGTTCTATTTCCTGATTTGTGTAGGATTTCACTTACACAGTTTTCATGCCTTCTGGGAAAAGATCCACAGAGCAGTGACGGCAGAAATCCTTCCTGGTCCAAACCTCCCCTTGTCATAAGGGAATATGCGTGTTCAGGCATTCTGGAGAAAGAACATCGGATTCCACTGCTGTCCTGGGTTAGTTCACACGAGCTAGAAAATGGGCTATACTAGTGACCATTAAAAAATATATATATAATTATATAAATGTAAATATATATGGATATATTTTTTATGGATATTTATTTTTTATGGATCAAGGAAATACTATGTTCCCAAATTGTAAAACAAAAATGTTATTACCAATTATAGATATAAGGGTTGATGGACTTACCATCAGCCATGTATTTCATAAGCACAGTGGCGTGTTCCGTAGCGAGTCATAGGTGTTCACTGAATATTTGCCACTGTTGACGAGTCTGCCTTAGCACTGGGGAGCCACTGTCACGGCAAAGTGTGGCTCAGCGAGAGTCACCTTCTCCGACGGTGTGCCCGATCTTGGTTGCCATGGTCTTGCAGATTTCCATTCTGAAGCACCTCACTCATACATTGCCATCATTCTGAACAAGACAGAATCCAAATTCCCAATATTAGTGATTTCAAAGCAGAAGTGTTCTGTCTTGGCCTATACTTTAAACTGTAGTCATTTTAAAAGCAGATATTGGTACATTTCAATGTAGAGGGATAGGTGATCAGTAATTGGCTTGAAAGAATACTGTCCCTCCTCAAGCACAATGAAAATGTTTTCAGAGATCTGTGGAACACCTTACTATGAGGACTTTTCACTGCAAAGAACAAAAGAATCTGTCGTTTGTTTCACAAAGAGCACCCACATTGTTTAAGGCAATACGGCACTGTGATGGATGCATGCAGACGTTTTTATCACAGAACCTCACGATTTATTGAGGTGGTGAGACACACACACAGACAGTGGAAATCCAGTATGTTCTATGACAGAGGCTCTGAGAAAATGCTTTGGGCATTTCTATCAATAATAGCTAGTATCTGTTGACCTGATCCTTAGGTAGGACTTTTTATACTTTATTTCTTTAGACCCCTACAAAAGCCCTCACGTCTTTTTGGGGGGAGGCAGGGAGGGGACAAGGTCTCACTCTGTCACCCAGGCTGGAGTGTGGTGGCATCATCATAGCTCACTGCAGCCTCCAATTCTTGGGCTCAAGCGATCCTCCTGCCTCAGCCTCCCGAGTAGCTGGGACTACAGGTGCATGCCGCCACACCCAGCTAGTTTTTCTTTTTGTAGAGATGCGTTCTCTCTCTTGCTCAGGCTGGAGCCCTGAGGTTTTGGGATTATCTCTATTTTATAGATGATGATACTGAGGATTGAGGAAGGTAAGTGATTTGCTGACTCTCCTAGAGCCATGGGGGGAAGCCAAGATTCAAACACAGGCAGTTGGGTTCCGGAACTACGTAGCTATTACACATCGGATGGATGGAGCCCAGCAGTTACTTCCACTGGAGGCAGCGGGGGGGAGGGTGGGAGAGGAGGTAATGGCTGCAGCTAAAACAAAACGCAAACAGGGAGGCTTTCTTCCAGGTAGTTTTCAGGCTTTCTTTTGCATAGACGAGGAGAAAATTCATCTTGCTTCCTCCTTGGAAACACAGACTCTGAGTATGAAGACATCTTTTATGATCCCAATTTAGCAACAGCCTCAAGCTGTTCTTAACTTGGGAACTCTACGAGACTGACTCAGACTGACAGTGATGAACGTATTTTGGCTGACGCTTTACCAAAATTTGGGTTTATTTATCTCATTAATATTTTTCTTTAGGCAAAATACATTCGTAACGCCCTTTCTAATCATAAAGCAGAAATGTTTCCTTTCTTGAATCAGATGACCCTCCCCGGCAGACAACTGAGATGTAAAAGACAGAGGGTTTAAGGACCCCTTCTAGCACAGTTTAAAATACACAGTCTCTTTGTAGCAGGATGTAAGCCTCCTTCAGGGCAGCAATCCCTGTGTACCATTTTGGTGTTTTGAATGTGTCAGTTTCAGCAGAAGTCGCCCGTGTTCCAAAAGCAGGATTCCTGCAGTCCCCAACATGGCTCCTGAGAGAGGGGATGTGACCAAGCTGTCACACTGGGTTCTTTTCCACTGACGAAGCTTCTCGAGGCGTGAGATTAAAGCTACAATCTAGCCCTGAGCCAGAGGTTTGGGTTTCTGGTGCCGTAGCTGTTTTATTTTTGCTTATCACTCCTGCCATGGGCTGCCTTATTCGGAATCTTATAAATGAGCCATGACTTGTGATATGTATCCCTTCCACGAAGAAGACTCAAATAGCCTGACAATCCGAAGAGGAATCATGAATGTATATATCAAATATATTAGCAGCAGGTGTGGGCGTGTGCATCTTGGCATGAGCCTATCCCAGCATGAGGCAGAAGTTGCGTGAGATCAGGTTAAGGAAAGTAAAACATAATCATTCTTGAGAAGGAAAATCCCTAAAGAGAAAAGTCACAGGTGAGTCCTTGTGAAAAGCTTAGTCATCCAGATGCTTCATGGGACAAATGTCAAATTAATCTTAATTACCTGGATAAATTAGCCAGAAGTACTTTGTAGACTGGAAATCATTACTTCAACTTCATGTTGTTTACACATAAATATTGATTCTCAGAGACCTAGGGTACTGATTTTTCCTAAAAAATTTCTTTTCCAATCCCTATTGGAATCCCAAATGGACCTTTTCCACCCCTGTGAGATGTCTTCTACCTTGTGACAGCCCCGATAATCGCCACCCTTGGAGATGATGCAATGCCGTATTATATGAAGATCCACAGAATACTTAAAAAGCGTGGGTCACGTCCTTCAGGAGCGTCCAACTGAGTCCAAGAGGAGGTTGATAAACATCCTCAGTGTGTATGTTTGCAAAGGCACCACTGTGCACATGTTGCATTATGTCCATATGCACAATACTTACTTTTCTGTTGCTAAAAAATCACACTTAAAATCATAGCACTGACTGCACTGGTATTCGTGGTTTTTCAGTATCTTGGTACATCATGGACCAGGTGTGAACACGTTAAATTTGAAGGGTGAGGTTGCTGGGATTTTGTAGGTGGCAGAAAGGGAGGCTTTGTCCCATGGCTTGTGAGAAAGGAAGGGGAGGAAATACAGGCAGGCAGAGAAGAGTGAAAACGTGGCCTTTGACAAGGGGTTCGTTTGTAGGGGTTTCAGAAACTGAGACCTATTCTGAGATGTGGAGAGAGAAAGCGGTAGTCACATGTCAGAGCTCTTCACACCTTCACCACCAGGTTAAACTTAGGTTTTGCACACTGGTTAGTTATGTGGCACCATTTAGAGCTGAGATGGGGGTGTCAACTGCTCCTAGGGTAAACCTCTGAGAGTGTGAATCCTGTGGGCAAGAGAGCAATTGAAATAAATTTCACATAACCAAGCAGAGTAATTATCACACCAACCCATGAATCCTTATCAACAAAAAGAAAAAAAAAACCTTTCTAATACAGTTATAAGGCCTCAAATTCACAATGTGCCAATTCCTTTTTTTAAAAAAGACGTAGCTTTTATTCTGAGAACTTATTAGATGCCAGGCCTGTGCTAAAGAAGTGTTATATGCATTTTCTTTTGTGATCACATAAGTAACTCATCGAATTTAGGAAATCAATGAATTAATCCCATTCTTGTGGGCCCAAATGACCAATCCTTCACATGGGAGAGGAGGATCTCCTACAGAGTGCAAGGGAGGAGGTGGTAATATCTCTTCAGGCCCATTTGACAAAAGTGGTAAATTTTGTTCGAAAAGCTGTGTGGGTGTAGACACTGTGAACAGCAGGAAAAGCTTTTCACAGTTCAAGGAATCTTACTGCCTGAAATAAGAGCTGCCAAGGATGGCAAAATATCAAGTATTTCTTTCTGTGACTACTTAGTGTTGGAAAATAATTCGCCAACCAATCCATCTCACCTTGGTATCCAAACACATAGCCTGTATATTAATATCTGCAAAGGGAGATGTGCTTTAAAAAGTTATATTCTATCAGATTTTGCATTCCCTTTTGTATCCAAATGCGCAAACGAAAGGTTGAAATTCTAATGGGAAATGTTTTTGGTTAAAATTCATTCTCAATGATAAAATTAGGTTGCTTTATTCTTTTCATAAACTATTTTTCTTCCAAGATCACACAAGTGTTTTCAAATATATTTTCTTGGGTGTCAAGTTTAACTCTTTGGTGCCTCACCAAAGACAAGACTGTAGCAATTAGAAGAACGTTCAGATAACCATCCGGAGGAAGGGACAAGAGAGTAAGTCTTGAACTGAAAAGATCAAAGGACTACGCTCATTTCATCTGAAAAGAATGGTTATGGTGGTCTTCATATACCGATTCATGATTGCTGTATGGAAACTAATCAGTAACTGTTTGTCATCTTTACTTGACAAGGTAATAGGAAGAAATGGAATTGGGTAGCAGCCTATAGAATTCAACTCAGACTCAAGAAAAAACTTTGACGGGGGATTAGTAAATACAGAGTGTCTTCTCTAGGGGTTAAACAAAAGTAGGCTATGCTACCATCCACCTGCCTATATGGTCTTGCCTGATGACAATGAGATTAAATTCAAGGATTTACTCAGGCTTCTGACATTTTATTTTATGTTATTACATTAAATATAACAGTGAAAAGCATTAGAGCATAGGGAATAAACTATCAGCCAGAACTATAAAAAATATTCTTGTGTATGTGGCTGGCTGGTCTGGAACATCCTCTTCATTTTATGAGAGGCATGGTAAGCTCTAAGGTAGAGGATATGTATCATTTTCACATTTTTATTTGAAATGAATAAAAAAAAGGAACTCAAAAGAAACTGGGAGAAAAGATAGCTTAATTAGTGGGCCTCATGCAATTGGCTGAAGGCCTGAACAGAACAAAACCATGACCAACCTCTGAGTACAAGAGAATTCTTCAGGTCTGATGGCCTTCAAAGTGGTACGTCAGCTTTTTCCTGCCTTTGGGCTCTCCTGGTTCTCAGGTCTTCGTACTTGCATTGAAACTACACCATCTGCTCTCCTGGATCTCCAGCTTGCCAATTTGCCTGCACATCTTGGGGCTTGACAGCCTCCCTAATCATGTGGCCGATTCCTAATGATAGATCTCTCTATAGATGCACATATCCCATTGGGTCTGCTCTGGAGAACCCTGATGGGTACATCAAGTTTCCTTTGACTTTCTGGTCCTGCTTTGTGGAAGAGACAAGTCATCTTGGCAGAAGAATCTTTCTGGTTGATTGGCTAAGTCTACAATAGGCCCACCTTCCCCTCACCAGTCTCCTACATGAAATCCCAGGATAAAAAGCTCCGGCCATGCAGGCTGGGGAGGCGCAAGTCACACACCGGAGTCTGTTTTGGTTTGCCACCACTGAGCTGTCTGGGTCATGTTAACTCTGCAGCGTCAGTTAATCCAGCAAGGTGTTTCTGATTAAGTAAAAGAGGCACAGGGTTCTCACAAGCGCACGGCGCGACTCTGGCAGTGGACTTGCCTCCTTGCTAATCTTGTG
This sequence comes from Lepilemur ruficaudatus, assembly GCA_963574885.1. NCBI lineage: Eukaryota > Metazoa > Chordata > Mammalia > Primates > Lepilemuridae > Lepilemur > Lepilemur ruficaudatus. Next base: position 35,784 of record CAUYRT010045849.1, read on the forward strand.
AGCGTTGGACTTGACTGATTTGAGAGCTGTTACAAGGGCAGCTTACCTCTGCAATTAAACAGGGCCCCCCGAATTGGAGCCTTGGAAGTGAAATTTGCTCAAGGCAACGATCCAAGTTTTCATTCTGCTTGAACGGAAGAGTGAGCTTAAAAGAGAAAAATGGCAGCATTGAGGACAGAAGACAGAGTCCATTTTACCCCGGTCTGCGTGAGCAGTTAATTTCTTCTCAAGAGGGACATTAAGTCTTTTCTACCTGGCAGACAGGCTGTGGCTGTTTAAGCCCAGTGTGGGCCACGGAATGGAATGAATGATTAGAGTTCGCATTAGTCATAGAAAGACAAGGTGTGTATTATTTTCCCCTGCGTTTCGTCATGAAATATAGGCTGTTCTTCCACTGAGTATTTGCTTAACCAGGTCATAGGAATTCTTAATTCAGAAAGGAGGAAAAAACAACGTCTGAGAACTAGGATCGGGGCATTTGAGAGCATTTGCAGGTGTTTCTGGCCAACAGGAACACACTTGTTTACTCACCCTGGAATTCTCCAATGGCTCTGCTCCCTTCAATCAGTCATCCTGGCCAGGAACTAACCTCCAGCTCAGAAACGGCCTCTGTGACAAAGAATTATTGTGAACTTTATGTTTCAGAAGAAAAGTGTACATTTCTATAGACAGTAAAATGCTGCGTTTTTGCATTTAATAAGCTTCACACATAATGATGTAAATACTATTCTGAGAAAATTATCAGAAAGAAATTATTGAACGAATTTTTAGGTTTTACTTCTATTGAAATTTCGAATCAAAACTCAACAATTTAAGAGTATGACGGATTCAAGGAATGCCCTACGATGTCCCCAAGTCTTGCTCTGCACCTATTTTTATGCATAGCAGCACATTTTAATGTCTTTGATACATTATAGCGACTGCCCAGCTTTAGTGAGAACTTTTAATACTGTCACTCATCTCATCTTGCCCATTTTTGTCCATTTACATTTTGGTTCAAAGTTATGCAGCACCTGACGTAATAAAACATACATTCCAGAGAACAGAAATGTCTGGATTGAAGAGTGTTCTGATCAAGCCAGTGGCCCAGAACGTAATCTTGGTGTAGAGTTGATATAGCCCAGTGCTAGTTATAGCGTTTCATGCCTGCAAAACCATCAGCGCACAGAGAATCATCAGCCTGTAGTAGCTGAATGGACCTTCTCACTCCCCTTCCTCCCTCTGCCCAGAATCAGTGGGAAAATCAGAGCCACTTTCTCTCTACTTAGAGGAAAGACACTGCAGATTAATCAGTGTGGCCCACATTACGGGGAAAGGTTGAAGCAAAGCTCCAGGAAAATGGTGGTGGTATTTCAGAAACATGAGAACGTAAGAAAGGAGAAAGTGAGTTTCCGCGAACAGGAATTATTCTCCCCGTCATTATTGCAAGTTTTATAGCTAAAAAAATACTGTTCACTAAATTTCAATATTATGTTATTACCAGGAAGGCTTTTCCTACCTTGATAAAACTCAGAATTGCTCACAGTCTTGGCATGTATATAACTGCAAGGTAATAAGAGACCTCTTTGTGATATTCTTTTAAAAACATCACATATATTATGTTTTCTGTGTTCATTGCTTTTGATGCCAGGGATAATGAATGTGTGACCCTTTTGCTTGTCAGTGAAGACATTTCGGTGCTCTACCTCTTGGTTGGTTGCTTTAAAATAAAATTATTGAGAACCTGAGAGTATGGTCCTTGGTTGGAGAAAGATTCATCCCACAGAAAACAAGGAAATATTTCCTTTGTGGAATGTAGGGACCCATTCTGAGATCCATAAAACATTAATAACTCCATAAAAATTTATAAAGCATTAATAGTCAAAACTATTTTTGGTTAGTCTCTTGTTAAATCTCGGTTTCTATACCACCTTTTGCTACGTAGTCATTCATTTTGTATTAAAACACAAAAGTTCACTTAATTACATTGGCGTATATTCATAGCAGGACTCCTGAGCACTCAATACAGTTCTGAGACTGAAATGTTGTAGTTTCAGTTATACATGATAAAATAAATAATATTCTCACGTAACGTGTTTCAGGCTGCCTCTTCATTTCCTTTCCAAGTAGGCATCTGGTTTTAAATCAGGCTCCATGTCAGTCTTAAAGGGCAGTATTCAAAAGACTTGAGTCTGTCCCGGCTCCTGACCTTAGCCAGGGGACGTCAGAGAAACAGTGCCACGGTTTGCTTTTCAGAAACTTATTTAATTTTGGTTGTTGGCTCAGCTTGCTCATCAGAGACTGCTATTTCCAGCTGCACTGCAAGCTCTCCCACAGTTTAATTCTTTGCTTGTTTTTTTTTTTTTTTTAGAAATCCTCCATCCAAGCACCGCAATAATGTGCCAAAGTATGACGATGACTTCACACCTCCGCTAATTCACATCTGCAAGGAGAGAAAACAATTTGCAACTGAATCCAGCCTCACTAATACCATCCTAACACATTTCCTTTGCTTGTCAGCCACTCTGGAGACTGCTGGGCAAACCCAGATTTTTGTCTCAAGAAATGTAGGTACGATAAAATATGCAAACACAATATGCTACATATTTACTGATTTGTCTATTGACATTATGTTTATGGAGCTATGTTTATAGCTCATGGATTAAATCAAATCTTGTGCTCAAAAGCATCAAACAGAAAAATTATGCACACTAAACATTTATACTGTTATTATGTTATTATGTACTCACCGTAGATGTGTACATACTAGAAATACCTTTATTATCCAAGCATTTATTAAACACTCTCTACAATCGTAATCTGAATATTGCAAACACAGCAGGATCAATGTTATTAGTCTTAGCTGATGTTGGTACTTAAAGAGATCCTCCAATAAATTGTCCTAACAGAAAAATATAACTATTTATTGAGCACTCAGTATAGAGCAAGCACTAATCTGGACTTTGAAGATGTGACAGGAAACAAGACAAGCAGAATCTTTGCTGTCATGGAGCTTGGATTTCTCTGTGTTCATGTGTGTGTTGCAGAGAGAAGATTAGTAAACAGGTAAGTAAACATTTATGAACAAAATTAGCTAGTGTTAAGAGCTATCCAGAAAACTAAAATTGGTTTACGTGACAGGGAGTAATGGGTGTCTACTTTAGAGTGGATAGTCAGGGAAGAGGCTTTTAAAAAGATGTTTAAGTCCATTCAGACGAGATGTCAGCCATCGTGAGGATCCGGAGGAACATTCGGGACGGGGAGAACAGCTGGTTCAAAAGTCCCGAGTCAGGAATGAACTTAGACTATTCAAGGAACAGATGAAAAGTGGTAGCAGCCAGAGAGCAGCAGGTGATGGAGAGAGGGAAGGAGAAGAGAAGAGAGAGGGAAGTAATCAAAACAGGAGTCAAGCATCCACTGTGAATGGTGTGTTGGGAGGAAACAGAGTTCCGTTGCCTGTGCTGATTTTGAGTTTGCTACTAGAAATTCGTGCGAAGAAAAAATCAGGCAATTGGACATACGAATCTGAAGTTCTACAGAGAGACAAGGGACAGCGACCTAGATTTGGAAGTCACTGGCATATAGATGGCATTTAAAGCCATGTGTCTGGATTATTTCACCTGTAGTAATCCTAGCTAACACTCAAGGAGCATTTTCTACATGTCAGGCACTGCTGTCTGACCTTACATACATTGATTTATTTTTTCATAACAATTGCTTGAGTTAGAACCACTGTCTAACTATGATCAGCCTTATTTTTTATACATTTGAAAATCGAGACATGAATTTCATCATGAGAATTAAAGGAGATAATTTAAATTTAATGCCTAGAACACAGTAAATACTCAAGAAGTTAGCTATTGTTAGTGGTAATAGTAATAGCTTCTGTGATGATTTTATTCTCATGTGTACACTCAGAGCCTAGCACAATACTCAATAAATGAGTTTTAAAGTGTGCAAAGGTCTCAAGTCGGTGAAAGGAAAGCAAAAAAGATGACTTTATCATTCACGATGTCTTTGCTGCTAAAAGGACACAAAGAAGTGCATCTTGGGGAAGGATCCTTCTGGGACAGAAGAAGAATCTGGACAAAACATGATGATTTGCAGATGCAATGCAGACTGTTCTGCATTGCAGCTCACTCTGTGGATAAATAGAGTAAAAATATTTTCTGTGATTATTGCAATACAGATCATTTTCTCATCTTGCTCTATTCCCCCCAAAAAACTATTTCGGATTTGAGGGTCTTGTTGACTTTTCCTTAACTCTCTATTGTGTCCTGACCATGTGTAGTGTAGAAGAAATGGCACAGAATTTAGGTGGGAAAAAAAATATTTTCCTTATGTGATTTCAAGTCTTTTATTCCTGGGAAATTACATGGTGTGCTGGTGTCAATGGATACTTGCTCAGAAACTTTTGTTTCCCTGTCTCTCTTTTTCCCCCAAGAGTCATTCCTGTTTCTCAGTCCATCTGGCACATCCGTGTGATAGTATCACCACAGGTGCTCTGTTGCTAGCACAGGATAGATGTCCCTGGGTAGTGGAGCTGAGTGACTCCCTTTCTTGAGTCATTCAAAACAAGACTAGCTGTACAACCCACTGGAGAATAAACACTGGAGGAAACAAGATTACCTAATCGTCTGCTGCGTCTCTGCTTTCTCTTTTCCGTGAATGGCTGGTAACGTGAGGAGTCACAGTTGTGGATTTCATATTCTTCCATCACATACCTGCTGTTTGGCTTAGATTTTTCAGGTAGTAGGAAGGAGAGCTTTTTTAAATTATTTTTTGACATCTTGGCACTTTGAGGCTGAGTTCATCTGACAGATATAATATTTTATGGATGGCTGTGGAAGATATAACAAAGCACGTCAGAAAGGGGGAGAACGCTCAAACCTCACCTATAAGTAGCTGTAGGTCAATGTTAGGTGTAGCTCCAATTTAGGTTATAGACCCTGCTCTAAGTGGAGTAGAATCTTAATTTAGTTTTTAAATAAAATTTATTTTTACTGAAATACTATACATATATACTTTAAAGCAGTCCTCCAAAGCTTATAATTCAAAGAAATATGCTATCCTTCCCTTTAAACCCCTGAATCTTGCTCTCCAGGGGCAACCATGTTCATTATTTTATCTGATTCTTCTTGGACCTCAATATTCTTAAATAAATGAGAGGTTTGGACATTCTCATTTAAGTTGCCATTGTGGAAGAAGAGGATTTAGTTCTTTTGCACAAACTCTCCACTAGAAAAATATGTCCATTCCCCATCCTCCCAATAAGATAGTGTTGAACATTTTGGTTAAATTAATATTTAGTATTTACAATTCTGACTATGTAGACATTTGCCTAGGCAAAGAATTTATGACTGAGACCTCAAAGGCAATTATAATAACAACAACAATAATAAATAAATGGGCTTTGATTAAATTAAAGAGCTTCTGCACAGCTAAGGAAATAATCACCAGAGCAAATAGACAACCTACAGATTGGGAGAAAATATTCACAAAGTATACATCTGATAAAGGGCCAACATCCAGAATCTACAAAGAACTCAAGCAAATGAGCAAGAAAAAAACAAATGACCTCATGAAAAAGTGGGATTATTCTTCAAAAGTGAATGAGAAATAAGTATTCTAAGACAAACAAAAATTGAGGAAATTTGTTGCCAATAGACTAGCTTTGCAAGAAAATGTTAAAAGAAGTTGTTCTGGGAGAAGGAAAATGATACAGGTCAGAAACTCCGATCTGCATAAGGAAAGGAAAATCATCAGGGAATGAATAAGAAAATAAAGACTTTTATTTTTCTTATTCTTTTTTTTTAGGTACCGCGTATTTTATTTTATTTATTTATTTTTAATTTATTTTTATATTTAATTTATTTATATATTTAATTTATTTTTATATTTTTTTAATTTCAGAATATTTCAGAGGTACAAATGTTTTGGTTACATAAATTGCTTTAGTACCATTAGAGTCAAAGTTATAAGTGTGGCCAACGCCCAGGTAGTGTGCACTGTACCCATTAGGTGTGAATTTACCCATCCCTACCTCCCCCCCCCACCTGCTGGATTTCCAATAAATGTTATTTCCATATGTGCACATAAGTGTTGATCGATTAGTTCCAATTTAATGGTGAGTACGTGTGGTGTTTGTTTTTCAACATGTGACTCCTCACGTTACCAGCCATTCATGGAAAAGCAGAAAACAGAGATGCAGCAGACCACTAGGTAATCTTGTTTCCTCCAGCATTCATTCTCCAGTGGGTTATACAGCCATTCCAGGTTAATACAAGAGGTTCACTATATTTTTTATGGCTGAGTACTACTCCACAGTATATATACTACATTTTCTTAATCCACTCACGTATTGATGGGCACTTGGGTTGTGAATTGTGCTGCTATAAACATTCAACTGAAGGTGTCTTTTTTATAGAATGTCTCTTTTTCCTTTGGGTAAATACCCAGCAGTGGGATCGCTGGATCAAACAGTAGTTCTACTTATAGTTCTTTGAGGTATCTCCATACTACTTTCCATAGATGTTACACTAGTTTGCAGTCCCGCTAACAGTGTGTGAGTGTTCCTCTCTCTCCACATCCACGCCAGCATTTGTTGTTTTGGGACATTTCGATAAAAGCCGTTCTCATTGGAGTAGTAATATCGCATTGCAGTTTTGATTTGCATTTCCCTGATGATTAGAGATGTTGAGCATTTTTCATATGTTTATTGGCCATTAGTCTATTTTCTTTTGAAATGTTTCTGTTCATGTCTTTTGCCCACTTTTTGATGGCATTGTTTGATTTTTTTCTTGCTAAAAGTAATAGTGGAAAAGTAATAGTGACTTTTCCTTTCCTCCTTAGTGATCTTTAGATACAACCATCCACAGTTCCAACAAATACAAAACAAAAATTGACCAGTCAGCAGGATTTATAAAGGATACCAGGATCGTTTAGTAAAAAAAAAAAAATACTCACAGGGAAAATCTGAGCAGAGAAATGAGAATATAAGTAAATAAATAGTTGGAGATTCGTGGGGGGAAAAGATAAGGCCAGTTAATTAAACAAAAATAAAAGCAATCTGAGTAAATAATGTTAGCCAAATGGGTTAACAGGAGGTAGATGAATTTTTACAAATATAAAAGGAACAATATGTACTATGGAGGAATGCTAGCCCCACTCAGCAATTGCAGAGTGCTTTCATCTTCAAAGAATCTCGCATGTTAACTAATTAATCCTTCCAACGCCCTTGTGACGTAGACAAACCAGACAAGGACAGAAGCGGGTCTAAGATGACTAATGTACCAAGCTCACTGGTTGAGGAAGAATTTCCAGAACATGCCAGTTGCTAATGAGGAGAATCCTATCTATTCATGATTGGGATTTTTATAGTTGTAATTTTGGTGCTTTCTGTTCATTAAAACCAAGCAGTAGCAGGAGATCGTAAGTGTGTATGTGTTTACTTTCAAAATTTGTTTGCAGAAATGCAGAGCTGAAAATAGAACTCTAATTTCCACATCTTTAGCACAGTGTGAGCTGTTCAGTCCGTGGAAAGTGAAATACTCCACACAACGTTTTTCCCCTTAGAGTGTCATGATCAGGACTATATATGGAGTAGACTTGGGGAGCTTAAATAGGGGGTTACAGTAACAGTCTGGACATGAGTTAATGAAGGCTGATGAGGGAGCTGGCAGCAGGAATGCACGTGAGAGGCAGATACGGAAACTCTTACTGAAGTAGAGTGGGTAGCTAAACTCGCCGACTATGTGAAGGTTGAAGTGTCAAAAGTTGCTGCAAGATTTTGAGCCCAGGAAACTGAGATAGGCTCCGTGGACAACTAGAGCAATGAGATTGTAACTTAGAAGAGATTTTACAGATGGAAATGCATGTCTGAGGGCAATGGGTACATAAGAGAAGAAAGAAGACTTGGGGACAGATGGGAGCACTGGCTGGGCACACACAGAGGAGGAAGGGACACACTAAAAATCATATCAGCGCAGTTTATCAAGACAATTCGTGAATTGTTAATGAAAGATGTAGTTAACTCTTTATTCTTTCTAAAACTCTATCTTTTAGAGGATTGCAATTACAAAATCAACTTGTTGAAAAGTGTATACGGATACGGAATTCTTGAATGCAGGAGAGTTTGGGGGGGGGTCTGAGCAGAGCAAAGGGAATGTGTCAGTGTTGAAAGTAAATACACTCTGTGTCAAAATGCACTGTGGAGCCAGTGGTATGTGATAAGATATGGAGGCTTGCTTGGGAGCTCTCCTTGCAAGTGCTAGGATCGGGGTTTTAATAATATAACAATTCTCGGGGCTTTCTGACAAGGAATGCTTGAGAGCATACATCACTGCAGAAGGCTTATCAGTCAACTTCCAGGACAAATACAGACAGAATTTTTCTATATTAGTCTTTAGGCAATGTATCTTGCCTCAGCTGTCAGTTACATTCGCCGAGAAAAACTAGCCTTAGTCATCTTTGCAACATTAGTAGTTTTAAGAGTACCTTGGAATGGGAAGGCACCCGTGATTCAAATAAAAAGTAGTAAATGTGGTTAGGTATCTCTGTAATTTTTCTTTTTCAGCATTCTATTACTGACACTGATGGAAAATCTTTTTGCAAAAACCAGAATCAAACAATGGGGAAATATGTATTTGAAATATGTACTTTGTGACTTCTATCTATGCACTATGTGGACATGTATGTTTCTATATAGTTTTCTTGTCTTGATAAGAACATTGATATAGGGGTGTTTAACGCTTAACAGTTGTGCCCATAAAACCCAGCCTGACACAGTCTTCATACCCCTGCTGTGTTTGAAGATCTAGCTTAAAATTTTTGGTAAAGACCTTCTTTCCTTCAGCATTCTTCACCTCTCCTTCGAGGTCCCCTCAGTAGCTGTGTCTGTTCTTTCAAATTACAAAGAACTAAGGGGAAAAAACAACCCACCTTTTCTGCTAAGCAAAATGACATTTAGCAATGCAAGCTTCACACATCTTTTTATCTTTGTTTTTGTGATCACAGGTTGGCAGGTTGGTACAAATCAGTCTCGAGCAGTGATTCTCCCCTTGGCAGCACTTTGGTTTCACTGGGGAGCTTGAGAAAGTACAGATGCCTGGGTCCCACCCAGAGGTTCTGGTTTAATTGGTTTGAGCCGAAGCCTGGACACAGGGAATTTTAAAACTCCCCAGATAGTTATAAAATGCAACCTAGAAGAAACCTCAGGAAATTCAATTCCCTAAAGTAACTCTTGTAATTAACTACTTAGAAAACCTTGCCTGGGTTTTCATCTCATAAATAATACTTAATCTTATGGTTCTATACGTAGATATTGGCTATACTTATTCAAATACGAATTCAGTGTGAGTTTGAGGGGGGATGTGTGAAAAACACAAGCAAATAAGAATAGAGAGTACCCAGTTAAATTTGAATTTCAGATAAACAATGAATAATTTTTTAGTATAAGTATGTCACATGCAATATTTAGGAAATACTTATACTAAAAACTTATTTGTTGTCTATCTGAAATTTAAATTTAGCTGGCATCCTTGCGTTTTTATTTGACAGCCCTAATTACAAGACAAGCAGAAAATGTTTAGCGGTTCCACTTTAATCAAAGCATTTTTGTTGACTTGTAACCAATCACCTATGAAACCATTTCATATAGAGCGAATCACAGTTAAGTCACATAGAACAAGCAATCTAGCTAGTGTGACTGAGCCATTTAACCCAATTCACTAAGCCCCCTAGCCTACGTACTCATTTAAAAAAAATCACTTTGTCTAAGATATTTATAGAAGAGATCAATTTTAATTTCCTTTACCTCCTGAGTACACAGTTTGTAATTCCTCCAGCAAAGATTTATCAGGTTTCTAATACAGTTCTGGGGTAAAACCCGGGTGCCGAAGGGGGTTCAGTTCTCCTCGAACATAAGTTTTCTCAACGGTCTTAATCTGTAGACCAATTTGCTCTACAGCCCCCTAAGGAAGGAACTTGTTGATTTTGGCAGTGTTTACCTTTCCTGCAAACAAATTCAACATTTTCCAGACCGGCTGGCTCTTAAAAATCACATGAGGGCTGGGGAAAAAAGCTGCCTCTAGGCTGCTGCCGAATATTCCTCCCTGTGTTCTAGGAAAAGCTTTGTGTCCCTCACAGCTGCCGGTGGATAATCTATATAGAGTCCTGATTATTTAGAATCTGTGCAGAGAGGCTGTGAGGTTCCTGGAGTTAAGTTATTTTCAATAAAGAGGGTGGAAGAACTTGTCAGATAAAACGATGAAATGTTCTTGCCTTATTTGACAGTACTATGGACTTTTGCATGAAGAAAGGGGAAAAGAACTGGTTTCATTTTTGTTTTCTCATAAAAGTGAAATGCTTAATGTCATTTTAAGCATGGGGCAATGACATTTAGTGTATCATGCGCTTGCTAGCTTTCTCTTAGTGTCGTTGCCCATCTTCGCTTTGGAAAGCTTGGGTTGCTATCCTTTTGTGTCTTCATGTCTCTTTCATTAGTTAAGAGCATCATCCGCTCTTTATTTTCCCAGCCACCGCCAGCCACCTCTCCCCGTCCCTTAGACCCAAACCCATTCAGCATCATGTGGCAGCCGTCGTAAACTTCTCACGTGAAGAAATCTTTCTTTGCATCTGGAAAGTACAATTTACATCTATTTCCCCATGATCTGTTTCAATGTTACATTGGGTGAATTTAAAGCTATTTATCTATTTAATAAAAACTGGGTTTTTTTTTTCTTCCTTTCAAGTAACAGCTTGGTTGTTTTCATTGTTTTAAAAGCAAAGGGCTGACATCTCAGGCTCTGGGACCGTCTTTCTTGTCCTTGCCACACCTGCTTCCCAAGTCACAGACCCCCTCCTGTGAGCTTCCACTTCTGCTCATTTTGGGGGACGGTAACTTTGGTTCCCAACTGGTTTCTTGTCTTCCATTTTCTCTTCCTCCATTAATTTTTTTTTCAAGTTTAGACCTCCTCTATCAAATATCTCTTACCATTTAGCCTAACTTTAGGGTGTGTTGAGATGCCTCCCTCCCCTTTCGTAAACTCCCAAGCTTTCTCTGCAGTTCTGCGTGGAAATGACTATTTCCTTTTTCTCCCAAGTCTTTTCTTTGTAGGATTAATCCTGTCCTTCTTCAGTCCCTCCTGTTTGCTTGGCAGAACTGTTAACGATGAAATTTACTGTTCTGATGCTTTGACTTATTGTTGCCATCCAGGCCAGGTCCCGGCACCACTGTGCTCTGTCACCTGGACTAGATTGATTATGGGCTGCGGCTGGGGGAGGTGACTGATTCACTACTAGAGGCGTTTCAAAATGTTGGAACCAAACCTGTAACACTTTGATTTAATGCTTCAGAATGAACTTGAATCTCGGCCAAACTCACCAATTATTTGGCTTAAGTGCATAAACCTGAGCTGCGTTTAGCCTTATGCCCCTCCCGTCCCCTGAGTCCTGGAGCACAATTCTCTTTGCGGGTGGAAACCAGAGTTCATGTGTGGCTGGGACTCGGGACAGCTCCACCTTACGGCCTGTGGGACAGAACGAAGAGTGGGTGTGTAGAAAAGGCACAGTGGACATTCTCCTCTTCCCTGCCACGCACACAGCATTCTTTATTCTGCTTTTCTTCTTAAATAAAGCCTTATTTGCCCTTAAAGTTTGAGATTTGGGGTTTCTGAATGTTTGGTGATTGAAGTTATGTAAAGCTTTTAGTATGTTCCATGTTTTCTGACCATTTTTAGAAACACAGAGCTCGATACAGGTTTGAGCTTTTGTGCTTGTTTGATGATACAGCCAGCCTTCCGTATTCATGGGCTCCACATCTGTTTATACAACCCACTATGCATCAAAACATCTGAGAAAACATTGCATCTCTAATGAACATGTAGAAACTTTTTTCCTGTCATTAGTCCCTAAACAATACAACTGTTTGCACATCATTTACATTATATTAGGTATTATAAGTAACCCAGGGATGATTTAAAGCATACAAGAGGATGTGCATAATAAATGCAAATATTGGACCATTTGAGATCAAGGACTTGAGCATCTGCAGATTTGGGTATCCATGGAAGTCCTGCATCCAATCCCCCACAGATACCAAGGGACACCGAGGGACAACTGTGTAGGCTTCAATGTCACCTGGATCACAGTGGAAGGAACATTTCCATTACCACTCTTGACAACTGTCCTCTCTTATGTGTACTTAGGAAATTAGAATTTAGACTCAGTCTTCAGGTTCCATGGCACCTCTAATATCAGATATTGTTGTATAATTTTTTTTTTAAACATTTCTTTCCCCATGGAAAATTGTACCGTGATGCCTATAATTGTCAAAGGGGCTGTCCCAGAGGGCACATACTACGTCTGTGTCAACTCCGAGAGTCTGCCTTCTTGCTGGGTCACGTCTGAGGCCTCAGCAACTTCTTGCTGCCAAATAAGTCAGCGGGGACATTCTGGCAGCTTGGCAGTGATTTTTATGTGGATGGATATTAGCAGCTTCCCAGACACAATTAAATCATACCAGGAACCATAGTAGACACTTCTGCCAAATCTGTATTAAGTAAAATTAAACTAGGTCATTAAGTTCATTCCTTAACATTATTTTTATAAAAGTTAATCTAAGTCAGAGGTTAAAGGAGAAAGTTTGTCCCTCTCTCCCCCACCTTCGCCGCCTCTGTTCCAACAAAATCACATTGATTTAGGATTCCCCAGATTCACAAATTGCTCTAAGTCAAACTTAAAGTCATCCTACGCTGATTTTACAATTGGTTTCCAGAACATATTTTTTACAAAACTTATGCATTTCCATAAAGAGATTCAACTTTCCTATGTAGATGCTTTGACTTATGTGCAGAAGACACTGGCTATTTGCAACAAGCAACCTAAACGGCCTGGCCAAATGCGGAAAAGAAGATAAGTATCAGTAAGAAAAACTAGCTACAGTGTTCATCTCACTTGGAAAAATACACATTTTGGGTTCCAATATAAAGAGACCTTTACACGAAATATGCACAATACACAAAATATGAGACTCTACAGAAGCTGCTACTGAGACATTTAGGCTCTGAGGACTTTGATTAATTTCTTGGGCAATGCAAGAGTGCAGAAACGACTATAGGACATCGTTTGCAAATGTTGGATATGGTATGGTAAAGTGGATGTGGCCACAGGAGGAAATGAGAATGAGCTCTGGAAGGAAGCAGTTCATTATGCTCACAGAGAAGGGGTTATTGCAGAGCCAGACAGGGCTCCAGGGCTGCGGGTTTTGGTTAGGTGGCAGAAGACAGGAGCAAGGGAAAAACATAGGCTGGAGCCTTTACTGGGGTTTCCATGGAAAAGGCAAGGCAGGGTAGGGTAAAGACTTAGGATTGGCTAGTTTAAATAATTCCAGGGGGCTCTGGCCAATAGAAGTGGTCTCTAGTTGCCTGATCTGTGGCTCTGGGATGGTTTAGGGCAGGGGATATATTGACTTTATGTGTGAGAGTTAGATAAGGAGGTGGGAGGCTATACATACAGGATTGGTTGGTTTGTATGCGAGAGACATGCTCCCAGCCCAGCCCTTTGCAATCTCTAAGAAAGGGCTAAGCCTGGGAGAGGCGATCTCTTCCCAGCCAGCAAGGTTCTTAAGATGTCAAAACATCACAAAATACAGAAAACAAAACACATGATTAATACAGCATCTTTAGTAACTTTCATACTATTTTAAATGCAATGAATAAGACTTAATATCTATATTTTGCAATCTCAAACCCTATGGAACAAGGACATGAAATACTGATTATACAAGGGAAAGAAGAGATGATGTTATAATAGATTTCTTAATAAAATGGGAGGAGTTAGGATCCAAAGCACACAAGGAAGTGAGCGATCAAATCCACGAAGACACTGCTACACGGTCATACACCACTATCAACTCAATAAGATATTAACAGTAATTTTACAGCCTCCTTAAGTTCTCATTTTTAATAACATCCTTACCTCTACTCCCAGAGGTATTAATAATTAACTTTTGTATTTATCTTTCCTCGGTTTTTTAAAAAATATTTTGCCTGATAGGGTTGAATCCCTAAATAGTGTATTATTTAGCTTTGCATGTTTTGGAACTTTATAGAAAAGATGTCACTAAATACGTATTCTTCACCCATGTGCTCTGGTCACTCGCCATTCTGTCTTCAGATTCACTCATGTTGATGAACATAGCTGTCACTGACTCATTTTCAATGTGCTGTGATATTTCATTGTATAAATACATTGAGCTTGACTTAGGTCTTCTCCTGTCCATGCACATTTGACATATATTCATTTTTTTTTAATGTCACAGACAATGCTTACGTGAAAATTCTTCTACCTTTCTATGTGCTTAAGTGGAAGAGTTTCTGGAATGTAATTACTAGATTAAAAGTCAGACACATCTCAAGCTTTACTTGGTAATGCCAAAATATATTCCAAATTACTTCGGCCTCGGTAGTTCGCGGTATTATCAGACTTGTTGATTTTTGACCATTTTGTGGGGAGGGAAACAGTGTCTCAGTGTGGTTTTAATTTGCACATTTTCTGTTACTTGTGAGTTTTGGCCAACGGTGTTTCCTTTTCTGTGAAATACCTTCTTATGTCATTTGTTATTCTTATAATTTATGGGAATTCTTTATAATTATGATCACTAGTCCTTTGTCAGTAATATGCGCTGTAATTATCTTCTTTCAATTTATAGCTTTCCTTTTAACTTTATTAGTATTGTCTTTGATCAACAACTCTTAAGGTAGTCAAACGTATCAAAGTTTTTCCTCATGATTCATGCGTTTTCCTTTGCTTTTAATAAATGTATGTCTATCATGAAGTAATAAAGGAATAAATTTTCGTCTAAGTGTTTTAATAATTTGACTTTCACATTTAAGGCTTAATTCATCTAGAACTAAGTTTTGTGTGTTGAGTCACTTTTGTGTGTTTTGTTTTCATTCAAATGAGCAGATGCCCAAGTATTATTTATCGAATAATCCTGCCCTTCTCCACTGACTTGCAATTTCACAGATGTCACATGTCAAGTTTTTTTTTACATGCATGGATCCGCTTTCCAGCTTTCTGTTCCACTCCATTGGTATATTTGCCTATCCCGGCACTGTTCATTAACTGCTATAGCTTAATAGTAGTTCTTGATATCTGGTATGAATGTTATCTCCAACTTTCCTCTTCTTTCCTCTACCTCTTTTATTTTCCTAGAGAATGTTCTTTAAAGTCTCTTTTATTGAAAATCTATGATTTACAACACGTCTCAGTATTTTTCTAGAAAATTTCATCATGCTTTCCCTTTTATGAAATATTTCTTTTTCTTCCCGCGGTACAAAACTCTGTCCTTCATTTTAGTTTTATTCATTCAGGTCCTTAATTTAACAAATTCTTCTTGACTTTTGCTCTTTAAACTTTCTATTGAGTTTCTACTTTCCAACTATTATATTTATCATTTCTAAAATTTCTGTTTCATTGCTAATCTTTTAGAGCTATCTTATCCTTTTTGACAATCTTTCATTACTTGGCCACACTTTCAATGTGACTTTCTATTTTATTTTTTTAAATATATTAAGCATAATTATTTTATATTCAATGTCTGATCATTAAAGAATCTGCAACATTTCCTAGATAGTTCTTTTAGTTGTTTTTGATGACCTTTTTCATAGTGGTTTTTTTCATGACTTTTGAATCATTTTTTTTTTTAATGCTTTCAATCATCTAAACTTTATTTGTAAAAACTCTTTAAGGCCTGAGTGAAAGGTGTTTAAGAGATTTTGGGTGTGCATCAGCCAAGTGCAAAGATTTTATATACGAAATTCTTAGATCGAGTTTTTGCAGGACTACAGAGTGGGTATGCATTGTGGCGTCAAACCTACATGACAACAGATTTGGGGTAGAAAATTTAAGACAGGCACGGCATCTCTTCCACCCGTACCAGAAAACCAACGCTGAGATAGTTATCTTTCTGTCTTTCTCTGTGGGAAGAGTTTGTACAGCTGCTCCTTTTTTGGTCTGTATTTGATTGTGGGATTCTTCTTTGGTGGTCCCAGCTTTGTGTGATCAGATCTCTCACCTTGAGCAGGTCCTACACTTTCTTTTCCTTTCCCCACTACAAGTGCATTAAAGCAAAGGTCCAGGAGCCCTCAAGGGTTGGCAGATACCTCAGGGTAGCTGTTGGCTTTAAGGCTTTTCTGCTTCTATGAAACCTCGATTTCTGTCCTCTGAGAGCTTCCTGCAGTTTCTTGTTGTTTGTGTGTGTAAGATAATGTTTTAAAAAATGTTTGTTTCCAAGCACATTTAGGTATTTTTTTAAAGAAAGTGCTCCTCAATGTGTTTGCATCATGAAATCTCTCAAAAATATAAAAGCAAGAAACTCTCTCATCCCCGCTTTAAGTTCTATTGCTTTCCCTAAATTGCCAAATATCTTGAAAAAGTAGTCTTCAATCGTTATTTCAGTTTTCTTACTTCCTACTATTAACAGAACTTACCTGTAGAAAACCCATAGTTTACTTTTCTGCAGAGTCAGTTGCCTGGGAAGCAGAATTTCATGTAGGAGTCTGCAGTACATTTATGGCAGAGCACTCTTGGATCAACGCCTGCAGCAGGGAGGGACAGAAGCAGGACGGAGCAGAGGAAATACTGAGAGGCAGTGCAGTCTCCATAGAAGCCTCAGCCGACTCTGGAGGGAGTTAGTTTTGAAGACGGGATGAAACTTCAGAGCTATCTGTAGTGGGGGTAAGAGGAATGGGACTTTATATATAATATTAGTCAGTCATTGGATGGAGTCAGTCACAGAAATGGGACTGTGACCTTGGGTGAGGTGGTTTTCTGCAGTTGAGCCCCCAAAGGGGGCTGGTAGCTCAGGACTGCGTGCTGGCAGCCCTGGCAACACTTAGCGTAATACTCACAGGTCCTTTATTTCTGAGTGGGGAGCCGGGAGGTGCATTCTGGAATCCACCACACATACTTACAACTAAACCGTTAGCAATTTAGCTGCTGGCCCATCACTCTGGCTGTGGTCACTGATGACTTCCATGTCCCTGAAGCTAACAGAGATTTTTCACTGTTTATCTCAAGCAGTTTTTTATAGGCACGCAGTTCTCTTTACCGTTTCCTCTTTTTCTAAAGCACTCTCTTGTCTAGCTCCTGTGACACAGCTCTCTCCTCTTTCTCCCCACTCTGCTGTTGTGCTGCCTTGATCTCCCTTTCTGGGTCATCCTTCTCCACACTGAATCTGCGCTGTATCTCAGACTGTCTCCTCTGGCTCTTCAATCTCTCTCTTTAGGTGATCTTATTTATATCCCTGGTTATAAGCTATTTTTGAAGGATATGAATATTTAACTAAAATCTCTATATTGCCAAATGTTTTCCAGAAAAGAAATGTTCATGTACAACAGCAGTAGCAGTATCTGTATATATTCATAAAGATTTCTACATTGATATTAAATAGAAAGTTTGACAATAATTTTGTCTTTAAAACTGAGCCGTGGGGGCTGTAACTTATCAAGTTAATCTTGGGTTTTATTATAGTTCAATTAAACATTTACTGATGTGAGTTTATACTCTGCAGAAAGGTAAAATATGGGCTCAAGGTAATTTATTTTTCCCTTTTGCACACTAAATATCAAGATTTCTATTCATTTTAGTTCTTGAAATAATATGTCTTGTTTTTCAAATAAGCTTGGCAGTGTATCTTATGCCTTGCTGTTTCAACTGCCATCGTACCCAAGGTGGTGGCAGGGTTTCCCCGCTGCAAGCGCATTGGGAGTGTCTCAGCAACCACACCGGGCATCTCCCTTGGGCTGATTCAGGTGGCTCTGGTCTTTCTTGGTATCAATACTATATTGAAAACTTGCCATGTGTAACTTGCCATGTGTATCTGCAAACCCTGTTATCATTTGCAAATACATTTAAAAAATCGTTTCGCTTTTAAGATATCAAGCAAAGAATAACATGAAAATCATATGCCTTAAAATTTTCAGTACTTACGAGTTAGTTATTAAGGACCATCTTGTGCTGAGAAGTGAAGCTAAATGCAGTGTTAAGTCAAGTTTAGCCTAAAGCTGCCTCCTTACGTATCTAAAGTTCAGCCTAAAGGTTTCTCTGTACCTGGTTGAACTGTGACCTAACTAGATGTGTAAACAGTCTAGAACCCACCTTCTACCAATCACTGTTTCAGATGATCAAAGGCGGCCAACGGTTTGAATCATGTTCAAATAAGGCAAATGCCAAGCTCCGACTGATCCAGCTGTTTCTGTACCTCATTTCCGATTTCTATATGTGACTTTCTTTTTTCTGTCCACAAATCCTCTCCAACCTTGCCGCAGCACCGGAGTCTCTCTGGACCTGTTCTGCTTTGGGGGGCTGCCCAATTCATGAATCTTTCTTTGCTCAATTAAACTGTGTTAAATTTGATTTGTCTCACTTTTTTTCTTTTAACAATACTCAATATGTGTTTTGTTGATGAATGATGAAGTTGGCCCGGTTTGTAAGATCCAACGTTGTTTTCTGAAATTTAAAACAAAGGCATGAAAATTAAGAACACATTTAAATCCCAATCTGTGATCATCCCCTCACTTTCTAAGAAATCAGAAGTGCTCACGTTCTACCTTGGCATCAGCTGTCTAAGTGAGTCATCAACTTTTCAAATTATCCATCACCTATGAACTTTTTTTGTTTTCCAAGCGTGGACAAGGAAACAAACAAAGGCAAACAATTATGTCGTCTGGAACTAAAAAGTGGGAATTTTACAGAAATACATTTGACCGAATATTTTCAAATTTCAAACACTGAAAATATGCTGTTTCTCCACAGCTACAGTAAAATGTTGGGGAGTTGCACCATATTCAGCCTACGTTTGGCATGCACCCTAGCCTATGGGTAGATATCTCCAGGGAATGTGTGCACCACATGGAGAGAATGAACATTAGGGGCAAATGTGACCCTTAGCATCAAGGTAAGAAGTTTGAATCTTGGCTATGCCACTACTTTCTTGTTATATGATTGCAGGCATCACATGTTAATTCTCTGAGCTGAATGTTCTTATTTTTATGTAAAGGACTGAATGAGACAACATATGTAAATTACTGAGTAATTTCCTTGGCATATAGTAGATGTTCAATGAATGTAAGAATGTTATAATTTCTGTGCAATTTCTGTGTTCTGGAAGAATCCTTTTTTAGATACTCTGCTGACTATTCAATAGGTATTTTGATTTTTCTTCTTTATATGAGCATATTGTTTGAAATTGGTCATTCTTTGAAAAATTAAATTTATTGCATACTTTCTGACATAACCTGTTAAATATTAGGTGGGTGTAACCATTTGGAACCCGATGTCATTAGGTTTTGGATTTGAGTTGGTGGTGTCATTGGTCTGTTCTAATCCTCCTGCTTTCTTTGTCTGGCATTCCAATACATTCTGATAGTTGCACCCACCCACTCGCAGCAACATTTACCCATTTGTGGGGAAGCAGAATTGTCGTCTTGCAAGAAGTAGGTTTTGCAGTTTGTGAAATTCCCCAGTAAGAACTGCTGTCAGCTTGAGTGGACAAAGGAAAGCCTGCCTGAAAAGGCGATTGTTTGATTCGACTGGGACATCTTCTCTTCTGGAAGTGTCACATCAGACAAATGATGTTATATCTACTCTGAGTTTTTGTTGTATCCTGTCTTAAAACTCACATGAAATGACAGCTCTAATCCTTGTGCGGTTTGGGTTACAGCCCCCTATGTCAAAATAAAAGCCAGCAGGGGATGGTAGGAGCCTTACTAAACATCCTCTCTCTGTGGCGATGCCACCTCCTTTCGGATTGACCTGTGGCAGGTACATTCTGAGAGGTAGCAGGGGAAAGGATCTGGTTACCAGCCCATGTAAGCCTGGTCTGGGGGTGTATAGATCCTTCACAAACAGTCAAGAATCGCAAGAACATTTCCAGAAAAAAAAGAAAAAGAAATTACCTGAATTGTCAAATGTTTAATGAATTTTAATAATGAAATTTTTGTGATTTTCACAGGTGAATGGGACAAAGTTTTTTTCTTGTATCTTTTGTTACCCACACAAACAAAGGAGGCAACTCAGAGATAATTCCAAAGAATGGATAATGACAATGTTATTTATATTTGGCTTTGGAATTTTGTCTGTGTTTTTCTTTGAACACATTTTTTTTAGGCGAGATTTCTTCTAAATGTTTTCCTTTCGTAAGCTTGCCAACAGCAAGCTCAGAGGTACCCTAAGGGCAAACCAACTTGCTCAAAAAAGTTTTGAAGGCTAATCTTCATGGAAATCACCAATTAATAATGATAACGACCAATGGTGGAGATGTCCCCAACTAAGATTTATTGATCACTCACTATGTACCTGGTGCTTTTATAAATTCTTCTGCTTTCTCATCTGTGAAATGAGGAGAACAATAGTATCTACATTAAGGAGTTGCTGTGAAAATTTAGTGCAGATAGAGCATTTGGAATAGTACTGGACACATAAATGAAATAGTAGGTATTAGTGGGTATAAGCTAATTTAATCCTCACAACAGCGCGGTAAGGTCGGTGCTATCACTGACATCATTTTACAGGTGAGGAAATGGAAGGGCAAATGACATAACGTGCTCAAGATCACGACAGTAAGTGACAGAGTCAGGATTGGAACCCAGGTAAGTCTGAGTCCTGATCAAACCTGCTCGTATTATTTGAGTTTCTCTATTTTACTGGGCAAGCCTTGTAATTCCAGGAAGGTTTTAATGACTTCCAATTATTTACATTGCATACAGTTAAAGCTCATGGGATTTATGATCAATTGACTGTGTGAGTTCGGCCAAGTCGTTCTACATCCCCACATTTTAATCCTTAGCTGCAAAATAAGGAAGATGAATCAAACTAGCTCCAAGGATCTTCCCAATCCTGTGAACATTCTGTAAGCCTATGGAGTGTATACTCTCCAGCAATTCACCTGGTTTCACTTGACCTCCAGACAAAAGGAAATTGGTTTAAATTGTACCAGAAGGAATTTTTTTTTCATAAGAATGTTTTCCTGGTAATAAGGTAGTGAAAGACTGAAAAGAGAAGTTTTTAAATCTCCTTACCTAAAGCTCTGTAAGAAGAAGGTCGCCACTACTACTTGGAATTGTCAGTGGGCTCTTATCACCCAGAGGCTGAGCGCAAAGTAGGTTATAGATTTCTTGCAGCTAAATGGCTCTATTTTTCAATGATGTTAACTCCACAGTAACTGGTAGGATTTATGGTCCTAGTCAAATAATTAGCCTTAGCACCAAGCTGTGAGTTTAGTTTTGGGAAAAGGAAGCAGACACAGGCAGCGCTGACATCTCCGACTTGGCCAAGAAAAGGCAGGTGTATACATCAAAGACTGGTCTCTGGGCTGCAGGAAGGAAGGACATCATTGGGCTCAGGTTTGGCTCAAGGCTATACTGTGAAGTAGGCTGGGTTTGCTTCAAGACCCTGCAGCCACGTTACACACCAGTGGGCTCTTCCCTTCGGGAACTCGGTGTGTTCCCAAGCTAAGCATGAACTCCCCTCCCTCAACACCTACCGTACTCAGTGCTGACTTTTCCTTCCTTATTTCTTTCCCAAACCCACTCCTTCAGGTCCCACACTTTGGCAGGAAAGGACCTATAATGGTTTAATGTGTAATGTCTTTCAGATAACGTTAGTGCTCTTACAGTGGCCTTGAATATGCAACCCAAGAGCACGACATTAGCGGAGAGTTTTAGACAAGGAAGCATGACTTTCCTAGGTGGAAGGTTTTCTCATTACAGGAGAGAGGAGATGGCTTTTCACCCAACTCATGGACAAGGGCAGCCTTGCCTGGAGCGGAAAGAAAAAGAACTATAAAGGGAAGGTCTATTTTAGAAATATGGGAATGTGATCAACATATTGGATTGAAATTTCAGATATATTTTGTTGTTAAAATGTTTTTGTGAAATGATGAATAAACTATATTCAGATGTGTTCCAAGATTCCTATAAGTTATTCAAATTAATCACAGTAGTGGCTGGGATAAGAATTGGATAGTCAGACAAACAAGAGTTAAGATAACAAAGAACAGTAAAATTTTAGTTGTAGTGATTGAAACCTACACAGAATCTCTTAGACCACGGAACATTTTCGATTAAGATAAAAAGTAAATTTAACTGAATATTTGCATTTTCATTTTTATTGAAAATAACTCACCCACATATATCATTTCTCCTTCTTATTTCTGTGGGTTCTTATCCATAATCATGAAAAGATGGTAGGGTTATTTCACGTGAGCAATAATATTCCATCTTACTGTTTCTAAAATAGTTTATTTAGCTTGTTGTAAGAGGAGAATGGATAATGAACCACATGGCTTTCTGTTGTCTTAATTGTAGCCATGTCTTTAATATTTTTATGCTAAATCCACCCCTGCAATCTGCAAATTTTTCACATTTACCTCTCCAAAGATACCCATGTCCTTCTGAAGTGTGTATTAAGGATCCCAGGAGAAAGAGGGGCTGAGCAAGACCACCATGGCAATAAAACAAACAAAAAGGTTTCGTCCAGGAAGCTGGGTTTACTCAGTTGAGGTAGCTGAGTTGTACTAAACCAGCCTGAATGCTACTGGTGGCAAACACATGGTTGTGTCCCCCGTCACTACTGGGCTTTGAGTTTTAGGCAGAGTAACAAGTCTACAGCCACCTGTTATGGACGGGAAGAATCTGTGATCTGCAGGGTGCCATCCTGTCTGTATGGCTTTACTCACATTACACAGGGGTCACCCTGGGCAGTCCGTAGAACTTGTTTCCGTAGACGGCGTTTAATACTTAGCAGTTTAAGAACATCCTCTTGTTTCCCCTGCTGAATTTTTGCAGCCTTATTTTAATTAATTTCTTGATCCACTTTCCAACTCCTTCTAATCCCGGATTCATAACTGATACGTTTTGGCTCACAGATCTTGGCTCTGGGAAGTAAATTTAATACAGCTTGGATTCAAAACCATATTATGGCAGTTGCAAAGCTCCTGTGTCTGAGCATTCATTAAATTCAGTTCACAATGAGGCTGAGTAGACCCTCATGTTGTGCAGGAACACGTAGAAAACACACACAACATACCACAGTAATATACTTTTGAAACAAACCCTCAACGAGCTTCCTTTTAGTTTATGGAAAAGCGCTCATGGGTGCTACTGTGATACAAGTTTGCACTGCTGGAATTCTAGTATGGTAAACTTGTATCACGGCAAGGAATTCTTTAGAATACTTTTAGAGAAATGACACCTCCTCTATTTCTGATGGCAGAACATCTCTCTCTCTATCTCTGTCTGCCTTTCTCGTTTTTTTCAGCTTTTGGGAACTAAAACGTTCATGTATGTAGTCTAGGTCTTATGTACACTGTCTTTGCTGAGGCAACACCTGGCACGTTTTCCCCCAAGATCACAAAAGAGGCTGATTCCCTGACAGAAACGGGAAGTCTGGCAAGTCAAAACATTGTCTCAAAAAGCTTGGTCGAGGTTATCCTGTTGTCAGACATGCATGTTTTTACCTGTGTCATCTCTCTGAAAACGTGCAGGGCAGTGCATTTAAGCGTGGCATTTGATAATCTAAGTAAAATGGAAAAGCAGTTCTGCCAAACGCATGAAAAAAACCACTGTTGCAGTATGTACGGTGAGCCAGGGTTTGATTGGTTTGGTTCTGTTTTTAATGTTTTACTCACCTGGTATAACACATAATATTTTTTTATTGTGAAAACAGAAAGGCAAGTGTTAAAAGAGCCAGTGCATGGCACCTATAGAGAATGAAACATGTGGACCACAACAAGTCTTCCTGCCAGGACCTGCACAGAACCACACCTTTCAGCATCATTCAAAGGCCAGCCTCTCAATGGGTTTATTTCCCCAAAGAAAAGTTTTGATCTTCCTCCATAAATTCAGCAGGAAACATCAAAACCTTAAGGCTGCCGTATAACTTTAAAACAACCCCCCAATTTAAATATACAGTGATAAAAAGCTCCTAGCTAGCAAACTGAATGGTAGGATGAAACCCTGGTTTTGAGGATCGATTTTGAAGGAAATGGCCAAAAAAAAAAAAAAAATGTTTTTAAAGACATGCTTCCTGCGGCTTTTGTCTTTCCTTTTGTATTACAGTGAATTTCTTTTCTCACAGTGGGATTTTAAATTAATTTATAATTATACACACTTTCAGGGGATGAGAGAGAAATGACCTAATTACAGACCAAATGGATACCTCCTGGCTATCCTGCAATTAGAGCCAGCAGGGCAATAGAAAAGCTTTATCCTGCCTTGAGTGGATTCGGTGGCTGACCCGGCAGTGAGCACTGAAGAGTGGTTCACAGAGACCACGGCAGAACGTCGAAATCTGCGCAAATTATTCCGCAGCAAAAATAAACAAATCAAACTCAACTTGAAAGTGATGGCAGAACTCAAACTTCCCCTGCCCTGAGCAGATACAAGCAAGCACCGTGACCATCAAGGGAGGGAAAATAAGCAGAGGGTTTTAATGCTGTCTCTCTATTTAACGAGATTCTAATTAGTTACAATTAAGCTGCCAGGGAATAACAGCTACAGTGACATTGAAGAAGAAAATGCCCAGTGATAGCATAATTCCCACCATTTCTTTAGGTTTCTCTTCTTTGCTGAGATTAGTTGGAAATGGTAGGAGAAGCAAAAGGTCTTAACAGGTATCTAACAGGGTCACTGAAGCAGCAAATTCCTTTTTAGTAATTCTTTGGCCTTACTTTTTCTTTCTGCACACTCTGCAGCAAGGAGAATAATTACTTTGATAATGTGCACTCTGTTCTTTTCCCTTCTTCCAGCCAAGAGGGCATTTCCCTGCCTCTTCTCTCTGTACCAATCCCAAACGGGGTAGTTAACCCGAAATTTGAAAAGAGCCACCTTCTTTGTCTAATGAACAAAAATATTCTGATGAATATGAAGCTCCTAAAACCCAGATGAAACAGTTAGAAAATGATATAAATGACATTTGATTGAGTTGGAAATAAAGAAGAGCCAATGAACCTACTTTTTATAAGTTGGGAGAAAACAGGACAGAACAGTGTTTGTCTTGGTGTGTACGGTGGCTACCCTGAGTAAATCAGTGAAGAGAGCGTGGCCCGGACAGGTGTGTGGAGATGGGTCACAATGATGTGTGGTGCTGACTGCAGAGGATGGTCCCTGCAGATCAAGTAGTTTATTCTTTGGTGCCCTTTTCTGTTTTTTTTTTTTATATGCACATTGGGATCATCTAAAGCTACGGTATAGTCAATATTTAAGTGATAAATATTTTTACAGCATCATTGACACGTTCATTGTGGTTTCTGTTAAACAAAACTAACACTCTCTTAATGACATCATATGTATCTTAGTGAGAGCTAGTGGTTAAAAAAGAATTTGTCTAGATCTTCCATCTGTAATTCATAAAGTATAATTTCTTTTTGAATAGAAAAAAAATACTTTTAGATGCTTACCAAAAACTCATGATTTTAAATCATGAGATACTCTGCTCTTTAAGATTTTTCAATGAATGAATATTAAACAAATAGTCTTCTGATAATTATTGTCTTCTGATAATTATTGGATGTTTTGTTTCCTGATTTAGACTCTGTGTACTTCAGTAGGTTGCTAGGTAGACATGTGGAGAAAGCAGTGGGGTTGAAGAAACAGGAGAAGAACTAGTCGCAAGGCCTAAGAGAATACGACTCTTTCAGTGGTCTGTGAGCTAGATCTGCAAACTAAATCCGGCCCACTACTTAATCTTGTAAATAAAGTTTTATTGGAACATGGCCACTCCTATTTGTTTATTGATTGTCTACAGCTGCTTTTAGCTGTGATGGCAGTGTAGTTGCCATGGTGACTCTCTGGCACTCAACTCTTAAAATATTTACTATCCAGCCCTTTCCAGAAAAAGTTTATCAATTCCTGATCTATTTTGTGTCCTCCCATTATTTGGTAAGATCTGGGAATGGCAGTGGTAGCTGTATCCTCTATAGAAGGTGTATGCCCAGTTTCCACCGAGGAAGACCCAAGAAGCATACAGCAAAGTCAGCATGATCTCAGCCAAGTTTCCAAGCCCTTCAAATTCTGGGCAGGAATGAATTCTCTAAATAAAATGACTTTGGAATACTAGAATTAGTTTCCATAATATAGAGTCCAGGAGCCTCTAATTTTGTGCAAAATTTGGTATGTTGTTGACTCCCCATTTTCTATCTCAAGGCTATCCTTTCACCTGAGCCCTGGGCACAAATATCCATTCAAGAACTAGACAATGCTTCTTGGACGACAAAGGAATCTGTGACTAAAACTGCTCAAAATAGACATCTTGAGTCTTCCCTTTCCAACATATTCTTCTCTTGTCTTCCCTAACTCAGGGAGTGGTCTACTGTTTACCCAGGTACTCATATTTGACTAATAGCCAACATAACAGTCATCACTGATTCCTCTCTTCCTCTCATATTCCACATCCAGATCCTCCTTCGGGTCTTACAGGCTTTGCTTTCAATGTATAGCTTGGATTTGACCAGTTTTCATTACCTCTTCTGCTGCTGCCCTACTCCAAATCGTCATCATCTCTCACCAGGATATTACTCAAATCACGCCCTTTGCTTTTTCCCTCTAACAAATCACATTCAAACCTCCAGTGTTTTAAAATCACATTCTACAAAGGGCTACGTGATCTGGTCTCAGCTGTCTCTTTGGCCTTTTCTCCTATTCCTCAGGGACACAGAGCTTGCTGCTGTCTTAGAGCTACTTTTGCACTTTCTGTTCCTCCTTTCACGGATTCATTAAGTTTCCTGCTCAAATGTCACTTCTTTAGGCTTTTATTAGCCACATACTATTGGCCCCATACCATCAACTCTAATCCTAATCCGTACAAAAATGAACACAAGTCATGAGAGGTATGTTTACGTCCATAATCAGATCTCTGCTGATATTTTGTTCCTTCTTGTTCTGCTTTGCAACTTCTTCCCGTAGACTCTCTGGTAGGTTCTGGCACTTTTCCCTTGGAATTACACCTGATCTATGTTTGTTTGTTTGTTTTTTCTTTTTCATCTAAAACTTTTCCTTCTTTCTGAGATGATCTGGCAGTTGGTGTCTCTGGTCAGCTATTATCCATAATCAGATTATTTTTCTTTATAAAACTTACCACTGCCTTTTATTATAGATTCATCAGTGTATTATTTATTTTTTAATTTTACTTTTGTTCCATTTATTATAATCTAATCTCTACAAGGAAAAAAAAATCATAAAGCCTTCCCACCTAGAATAAAGCCAAACACATAGTAGAACCTCAAGAAATAGTAGAACCACTGATTCATTCTAATAATTCATTCACACACCTAAACGATGACAGAAGTCTATTATGGGCATAGTCATAAAGACGCTAATTCCTCAGTTAAGATATGTCATTTGTGGCCCTGAATTGCCTTGGTACTCCCAAGCACCACAGTTGGGAAGACATTTTTCCTTATGATGATCTGAATTGCTTTCTTTGCAGATGGTAGTAGGTATTTTCATTCGACTTGAGTCATTAGATAGATTATCTTAGACAGTTTGAGCTGCTGTAACAAAATACCATAGATGAGGTAGCTTGAACAACAAACACCTATTTCTTACAGTTCTGGAGGCTGGGGAGTCCAAGATCAAGGTGCCTGCACATTTGGTTCCTGGTGAGGGCTCTCTTCCTTGTTCACAGACCGCTTCCTTCCCATATCCGCACATGGCAGAAAGACTGAGGGCTCTGGTCTCTTTCTCTTCTTATAAGGACACTAATCCCATCCAGGGGTCCCCACCCTCATGACCTCATCTAGACCTAATTACCTCCCCAAAGCCCTACTTCCAAACAGCATCATACTAGGGATTAGGGGATTTATTTACTAAAAACACAGGCTGAATTTTTTTCTGGTGGCGGTGGGGATACAAGCATTCAATTCACAGCAATTATCTTTCTTAAAACAAAACAGGTTTTAGAGGAAAATAGTTGTTCCATTCAGTTTACTAATTTCATGTAGAAATAAAATAAAATAAGCAACCTTGTTAAAGTCTATGAACAATCACAAAATAAGTTGATGCAGTGAAATGGATAATCTAGCTAAACTGAAAATTCACTGCTAGGACAATGTGAAGTTTCATTTAACATCTAGGGTGGGTGTTGTACTTTGTCAATAATTCCTTGAGGACAGCATATTCTAAGAACTTCATGTTACAATTGAGAAACGGTATTAAACAAATTTCTTAAACTGCTAAATATTTATTATTTCTTCCAAAATCATTCAGAACAGAGATGATTTGTTTTTCAGATGTTATTCATCATAGTTACCCATTGTGATTTATGATAAATGTTATTTCTTCCCTCCCAAATCTGACTGGTTGTTGAAAAGTAAACAAATCACTGTGGTTTATCACTTTTGTCAAATGGTTCTGATTTTATGCTCCTACAATTGCAGCTGTTTTAAGGGATGGGAATAGGAGAATTTTGGCAGTGTTCTCTGATGTGCTTTATTTTTTCACCAAAATGTTTTTGTGTATGAAAAACTGAAATGATAGTCTCCCAAACTTCCTATTCTGTAAATAAAAGAAACAGTTACGGTTTGAATTTTTCCTTCCTTCTATTAATAATGTTTTCTCTTCATTAATTAATATTAGTGATTATTCTCAAATTTTGGTGTATGTCATTATCACCTGGTATATTGTTAAAGATATGGATGCCTGATTCTCCCACCCCCCTAACTGAAGTTATAATAATTAAGCAGCAGGTTCCTAGAATCAGTTTAGATTGGTTGAAGAATCAGAACACAGAATTGAAATAAATCAAGCATAGATAAAATTATAGTATATTATCATTATGGCCCTTAAAATCATAAAATAAAAGGTGAACTTTTTATTTAATATTATTAAGAAAGTAAGATAAGCATATTTTATAAATAATATTAGATTGTTATATCATATTTATACCTAAATTAATAGTAGTTAGAATAAAAACTAAATACAAAATAACCCATCAAGTGCTGGACACAAATTGGGGAATTTTTAATAATTTTCTTGTGAGGCAAACCTTTCTATGCATGGCCACCCATAAAACCACAGGGAAGACTTCCATAAGTTGCCAATAACCACAACAACAAAAACCTTAAATAAAAATAAAGGAGACAAAAAAATTTCAGAATGGCAGAAAACCACTATAAATAGTACTAGAAAGCAAACAACAAATCTGAAAAACAAATCCAGTGTACATGATAGGCAAATGACTAATTCTGATATGTAAAAATCAATACCTTAATGGAAAAATTGAGCAAAAGATACAGCATGGAATTTCAAAGAGTGAATGAATTAAAATGCATAATAAACTGATAGAAAAGATGTTCAGTCTCAGTAGTAAGCAAAAAATGCAAAGTTTAAAAATTGAGATGTTATTTCCCATCTGTCATATTTTAAAAGAGTAAAATAAATGCGAGCTACATAAGTAGGATGTTGGGAAGCAGACAAACTTCTGTTGTAAATTGATAACAGCTTTCCAAAGAGCAATTTAAAGAACCACGCTCATGCCTTTTAATCCAGCAATACCACTTGTAGGAATTTTTCCTAAAGAAGAATAACTCCAAAGCCCCAAATGTACGGATGTGTGTAGTAGGATAGAGTTTAGATAAATAGACAGACATATAAATTAATATTAATGCATTATGTATATCAAATAATTATAAACAATTCAAAAGTTCAGTAATAGAAGTTTGGTGAACAAATGACCTTATAGTCACACAACGACCTAACATGTAGTCAGTGGATATACAGATGAACAAGAGACATACAAAACAGAGTGCCCACATGATCTCATCTTTATATGAAAATAGAAACCTCTCATATATAGAAGAAATTGTGCCCCCCCCCCATTCAGATGTTAAATCTCTAATCCCCAGGACCTCAGAATGTGATTGAATTTGGATATGGAGACTTTAAAGAGGTGATTAAGCTAAGTGAGGCTGTCACGGTGGGCCCTAATTCAATCTGACTGGTGTCCTTATGACTTTGGGCACACAAAGCAACACCAGGCATGCCCCAGCACAGACAGAAGACCGTGTGAGGACACAGTGAGAAGGCAGCCATGTGCAAACCACGAAAAAAGGCCTTGGAAGACACCAAACCTGTTTGACCTTGATACCAGGGTCCAGACACCCTGACCTTGGACTTCCGGTCTCCAGAACCTTGAGAAAACAAATTTCCATTGTTTAAGCCACCCATTTTGTTATGGCAGCCCTAGCAAACTAATACTGTATGTGTGTGTGTGTGTGTGTGTGTGTGTGTGTGTGTGTATGTGTCGGGGTGGGGGCATGCATATTTGCATGTGTATTTGTGTAAACCTTGACGGTATAGCTTACTATACGCCTATGCTATATGGGATAGCCTGTTGCTCCTAAGATACAAACCTGTACAGCAAATTATTGTCTACACCGGTATTGCCACAGGCAAGCTGCCATTACACTGTGTTATGATGGCTACAACGTCACTAGGCAATAGGAGTTTTTCAACTCCATTATAATCTTACGGGACCACTGTCTTATACATGCTCCTTCATTGACAGAAATGTTTTTATGCAGCACATGACTGTATGTTTATAAATACACATATTATATAACATTTATATATATATTTAAAAGGCTGGGTAATATACCCCACAATGTTAAGAATGGTTATTTCTAGATAGAAATTTTTATTTTTTAGTATATTTTTATAGATATTTATAAGTATCCTGTGTTTTTATGAGAAAAAAATAAAGCTGTTTTAATATGAAAAAAGAAAACAATAACAACTGATTTCTTATTTCTCTGGGATAACATCTAATATAGTGTCTTAACACATAGAAATGAAATTGATTTAATCAATAAGAATGTATTGATTGAAACAAAGTCTAGATTGTATTAATTGACAGGTTTTTGGTAAATGACTCTTAAAAACACGATATACTTTCATGGAGCTACGGCATCTCCAGATTCGTATTAATAAATGCTCAGGTCTGTATTTTCTGGGCATTTTCTCCCGTAGCCTATCTAATAGGCATATATGTAGAACTAATATTTGCTTCTTAAATATGTTTACATCTAGTTTTCTTTTGAGCAGTTTCAGTTCTTTGGTATTTACAGATTCTACTTTTAGACTTGCTTGTCATGATTTGTCTTTTTCCCCCGACATGGCTTGCTGGCCGGGCCGCGCGTAGCCTTGGTGACATGGTTCTCTGACCTTTAGGCGTTTTTTCACGTGGCCCATCATTTCCTTGTTTCCAGCTCTGAAGCTGCTATGTCATATTGACAAGTGAGAATGGATGGAGCGCCAGTGTCTGACACAGATAAAGCTATCAAAAATATCCCGCAGGGGCGAGCCCCGGGTCCAAATAGGTCTTGTCAGATCTGTATAGACGCTTCAGAGTTCCTCTCTCAGAACATACATTTAATCATTGTACAGATACGAGCCGTTTTCCCTTTGCCCCTAAACTCTGCATCCTGAGATCACAAATCTGTACCTCCTGCAGGCATATATCTTTTATTAATGGAAACATCAAAATTCTGGTGCAGCTTTGGCAACTCAGTTTGCAGAGAATTATTAAGCTCTTTTGAGTGCTCCAGAAAAGTAAGATGCATATCTGGTATTAGAAAAATGTCATGCAGAGATGGAAACTTAATCAACGGTGTTTGGGATGATGGCATAAATGGCCTCTGCATTTTATATTATTAGTAAAAGTAGTTAATAGAGGAAAACTAGGTCTATGTGGAATGGTCAGAGACATTATCAAATAACAGCTCCTGGGTTTTTAGTACCTTTTACTTAAAAAATAAAAATCCTTGTTTGTGGACCTAGAATCTTAAGTGTCACCAAGCAGAACTCTTTTTCCTTCTTTTTTGGGTTTAATCATTTAAGCTCTATCAAAAACACATTAGATAAGGTAATGAAAGTAAGGTTGTTTAAGGAAGGGGAGAAATCTGAAGTTTCTGTTTCACTGGAAAACAGAAAGAGTACACCTAATGTGACTTATCTAATAGAACTGGTATGAGCATTTGTGTGCAGGTTTTGGGGAAGACGTGAATTTTCAACACATCTGTGTAAACACCATGGAGCACAGTGGCTGGCCCTCATGGTACGAGCATGCTCAGCTTTGCAAGACACCGTCAAGCTATCTTCCATAGCGTCTGTACCATTTGCCTCCCCACCAGCAATGAACGAGAGTTGCTGCCGCTCCACATCCTCGTCAGCATTTGGTTGTTGTCAGTGTCCTAGATTTTTGCCATTCTAATGGGTGTGTGGTGGTATCTGATCGTTGAATTAATTTGCAATTCCCCATAGACATTTTATGCGCTTATTTGTTGTCTGTGTGTCTTCATTGCTGAAGTGTCTGTTCAAATCTTTTGCCCATTTTTAAATTGGGCTATTTTCTTATTGTTGAACTTAAACAGTTCTTCATCTATTTTCGTTACGAGTCCTTTATCAAATATGGGTTTTACAAAGGTTTCCTTTTGGTATGTCACTTGTCTTTTCATTCTTTCAAAAGTCCTTTCTTTTATATCCCATTAAATTAATTTATGTTTATTATAGAAAAATAGAAAATTCAGATTAAATAAATAATTACTATTAAACTAAATTCTACTACTCAGAGGAAGCTATTGATACTATTTTGATGTGATGTCTAATATATATGTATTGTGTATGCACACCTATACACACACACATATACACATTGTAGGCAGAATAATACCTCTCCCCAAGATATCTGCATTCTAATCCTTTAAATTTATAAATATATTATGTTACTTGGCAACCAGAAATTAAGGTTTTGGGAGAAATTAAGGTTGTTAATCAGCTGCCTTTGAGATGAGGAGACTTTCCAGGATTATCTGGTGGGCCCAATGTAATCAGGAGCGTCCTTATAAGTGGAAGAAGGAGGCAGAAGGATCAGGGTAGAAGAGACAGCTGAAGAGGCCGTGCTGCTGGCTTTGGAGATGAGGGAGGGACCGTAAATCCGGGAATGAGGGCAGCCTTGAAAAGTTGGAAAAGACAAGAGGATGGATTCTTCCCTAGAGCTTCCGGAAGGAATGTAGTCCTACTAACACCCTGAATGTAGCAATGATACCTGTTTTGGATTCATGATCCCCAGAGCTATAAGATAATAAATTTGTGTTTCTTTAAGCCACTAAGTTTGTATTAATTTGTTACAGTAGCAATAGGAAATCAATGCACTATGTGTATATATAAATACATACATAAACATGTATTCATATAAATGAAATTACACTAAACATAACGTTTTGTGTCCCCTTTATTTTAGTTAATATAACATGAACCTCTTTTCATGTCAACACCATCTATTTGTATATTATCATTTTTAGAGTTGATGGAGTGAGTACACGTACATAATTTTTGCATGAAGCACTCACAAGGGGCTGTTCTCTAAATCATTTGTCCTTTTTCCTCCCACACGCAGATGAAAAGAGCAACTGAAAATGGAAAGGAAAAGGACATGACACCAATTGAATAACTAAACTAATACGTGCCAGACATTCTGCATGTATTACTTCACTTAATTTTTACAATAATTCTATAACGCAGGTTTTGTCAACATTGAAAAGATGCAACTCACCAAGGTGGTAAGTAACAGGGGTGGTTCTTCACCCATTTAGTCTGATTCCAAAACTGTGGCAGCTCCAGGACACCCTGTCGTATAAATGGGTACAAGTGAATTGCAAAACACTTGAGCTTTGTGTTGAGCTAATGGCGTGGAAGGAAAATTTCCACTGCAGTGCTATTCATTTAGTTATTTCTTTAATTATTAAGAGTTCCGTTTAATGAATGAATGCATAGAATGAAAAAACTTATTTCCAAAATGTGGCGTTTTTAAAATATGGCCCCAGATTCTCTGGTAATTCTTAATTCTCCTTCTCCTGGAGTGCTGGCTGGATCCAGGGACTCACTTTTGAGGAACAGAGTGTGGTGGAAGCGATGTTGTGTGGCTTCCAAGACTGGGCTGGAAAAGGCATTGTGTCTTCCTCTGTGCTTGTACTCTTGGATCACTTGCTTTGGGGAGAAGCCAAACACCAAGTCATGAGAATACCATGTTGAACAGCCCTATGGGGAGACTCACACGGCAAAGACCCGGAGCCTCCTGCCGTCAGCCCTGTGAGCGAGCCATCTCAGAAGCAGATCGCCCAGCCCTAGCTACGCCTGCAGATGACTGTATTAATAGTTCTGGCCAACACTTTGCCAACAACCCCCCGAGAGAACCCCAGACAGACCACTTAGCAAAGCTGCTTCCAAACTCATGACTCAGAAACTATGTATGATAATAAATGTCCCTTGTTACCTGAGTTTCTGGTTTCAGGATAATTTGTTTCAATGTAACACATAACTAATACCTAAAGACAGATCTTTCATCAGAAAACTATCTTACAACTCCATTATTTCCTGATAGTATGAGATGTCACAGAAAAAGGAGAAAGATTGGAAGAAAACAAAATAAGTCCCGCAGCACGCTTTCACTGAAGCATGAAAACAGATTGAACAATGGATATAGGAACTCTGAGCTCAAATTTAAATGACATGAAAACATCTTAAGAAGTAGTACCATTGATATTCTAGGTAAAAGACTGTTATTTTCAGGATATAACAATTTAACGTTTTAAGAATCGTTTTCTTGCAAGCTCTATTGGTGTTGAGGTTATCTAGCGATTCCATCCATCCATCCAGTTTTCCAAGTCAGGAACCTGGGTGTGAGGTCGACTGTGCCCTTTGCCTTGCCTTCTTTTGCTAACTGGCCACCAAGTGTTGCTGATTTCACAGCTTATTTATTTTTAAACCCTGTCTCCTTATCTCCTTATGTCTGCTGCTGCTTAGTTCCAACACTCATCACTCCACAGCTTAGACGATCAGATAAAGAAAATGTGGCACACATGTACAATGGAATATTATTCAGCCTTTAAAAAGAAGAAAATTCTGACATTTGTGACAACATGGGTAAACCTGGAGGATATCACACTAAGTGAAACAAGCTGGGCACAGAAAGAGAAATACTATTTAATCTCACTTATATGTGGAATCTGAAAACATCAGAGTCACAAAAGCAGAGTAGAGCGGCGGTTTCCAGGGGCTGAGGGATGGGGAAGATGGAAAGATGTTTGTCAAAGGCTCAGTATATGGGATGAACAAGTTCTGGACATCTAACGTACAGCATGGTGACTATAGTTACTAATACTGTATTGTATACTGGAAATCTGATAAGAGAGTTTATCATGAATGCTCTCTCCACACACATACAAATTATAACTACGTGAGGTGATGAATATATTAATTAACTTGACTGTGGTAATCATTTCACAAAGTATACATACATCAAGCCATCACATTGTATAGCTTAAATACATGCAACTTTTACTTCTCAATTATACCCCAATAAAACTAACAAAGAAAGAGCAGTGAAGATAATTCAGAGAAAATCTCACAGTAAATAAGAACATTATTAAAATGAATATATATGAAAAATGGAAACTGCTGTTCCACTATCCAGGTATAGTGTGAAAATATGAAATAAGCACAAGTTATGATTCTTTGCATGAAAATTTAAAACTCCGAGGAATAAAACCATCATACAGTTGGGGAAAATTTACTCTGAATTGATTTACCAGGTTTCACTTACTGTTCCTACTCCTGATTCTTACAGTATTTTCTTCTGACTCCAATCACAAAGTTTCTATAAATTCAGTTCTGGTCATCTGGATTTTTATTCTTGGTGCATGTGTCTATATATATATTCAGCTCTGCCTGTGTTCCATGCTCTATTTGGTTAATGTGCCTTCTTCCATCTCTAAGGAATTATTGATTTGGATGTAGCTGGACTACCCCAATGTGAGTGAGTTTGAAAATGCTATTTTTATTCAGATTAAAGAATTTGGGATTCAACAAGTCAATAGCATATGGAGGATGTCAGGCTGATTCACTCCCTGAGTAGTCTTTTCAGATACCCTGGGGTGTGGGATAAACTATGTATAGATTATTCTGGTCTGACTGCACAGCACTCTATTTTAATTCCGTTTTACGTTAATAGCTATGCGGAATGCCTAAGAGCAGCAAGTCAATTGAACTACAAGGGATGCATCGAATCATTGATTTTGAGCACTGCAGTCATAGTGCTTTGCAAGAAATAAAATATTGATTAAAACAAACCAAAGCGATTTTCTCTACTTTCTCCATTTAAAGTTATTTTATTTAATGTTTTGATTTCACTAGTTCGATGGAGGCATACAAAAATTATGAGGCATATTTGAGACTATTTAGAGACTCATTCGATGATCATCAGTAAGAACCTATGAGACTTTTATTATTGTTTCAAATTTGACTTTTTCTGAAAGTTCAGCTTTTTATCGAGGGGTTATACAGAAATAATTTCCCTATTGATACTTACTTGGCTCTGAGTTTTGGCAGAGAGTGGGGTTCTGTTAAGCTTACATTAAAAACAATTTTTAAAAACTGTCATATAGAATCACTTATAAATGACAATTTTCTTGGCAGTTTCACAATGCAATGAGAGAGATTGATCATTAACGATGTTCACATAACAGAGATGCACGTCTGTTTAAAGCGCAGAGCTTTAAAATTAAATTGAAACGTTGAAAATAAGCAGACACTATCAAAATAATTCCAAGTTGAACAAAGGTTAAGGCCCCCAAATCATTTCAGAAATGATAGTTTCCTCTTAGCTCAATTAGGGAACTTGAACGTGGTTATGTTGTTGTGGTTCTCAGGACCTTAATTGCACATAAAAATCTCCTTCCAAATCATAACACATGTGCTATTTCTAAGTCTCTTTCCATTCTAAACAAAAGGCGAATTATTAAAATGTGGTGAGATTTCATGCAAAATTGGCAGTCAGCTTACAGGGCAATAATTTAACACTCGCACCGTGAAATTAAAATTTACCTCCACTCTTCGTGTAGTAATCCCACGGACCGGCAGCAAGTAGTTGTATTTTTATTTTATTTTATTTTTACGAGAGCAGAGAGATTTAATTACTTCAGTTTAAACAGAATGGGCTACCATTGCCTGTTGACAGAACTCTGGTGTAGGAAAATTATGGCAGATAATGTTACGATTCCAGCGAGCTTCCTGGGGTGCCCACTGGTTTCTGCTTGGGGTTGAGCTACAGAGAGGCCCCCAGGCAGCAGCTCTGGGTCTCAGGACAGATACCCTCTTGCTAAAAAGGAGGGCTCTCTGAGGATCAGACTTGCTGCTTCAAGCTGCAGCCTCTGTAATCTCTCCTCTTCCTTCTTATAAATTCTTGCTTTTGATTGAAGACAAGATTTTGTGCCTTCTCTTTGTTTACCCAGAGTCACAGTAAGAGTAAAGTGTAATTTCCTCTTACATGAGAAATACGAACAGCTAAATTCATGTTTTTTTGTTATAGGAAACGCATCATAGGTTATCTTCATTTAGGGTAGGAATGGTCACCCCGTCGACTCTCCCAAAACAAACACACACACACACACACATATATAGCGGTATATTTTGAATACACCTCTTCCCCCAGTGGCTGTCCCTGCAGCAGTGAACACTGTCATGGCTCCTCGCTAATCAGTGAGTGCAGACATTATTACTGTTGAGTTGGTGCACAATTCAGATTACTATGTCTGAGCAGAAAAACAGGAAATCACATTGACCATAACCATGTGCTATGCAAGCATACATTTAAAAAACTTAAAAAATGTAAAAACTGAATATCTTCATGCATTTACAACTTAACTGCATAATGTTGTTATAGAACGATACAGGTAAGGGACATTGATTTCTTCTATCTGGGGCAATGACGTTACATTGCTGCTCAACTATTCATTCGTAAGATGCCTCCAGGGCCAACCTCGTGGGCTGCGACTTGTACACAGGCCCTCAGATTTAGAAGGTTCCCACATTTGGTTTAAGCTCTGCTGTCACTGTCTTGAAATTTTTAATTTTTGAAAAAAGGGCCTTTCATGTTCCTTTTGCATCGGGGCCTACAGGCTCTATAGCCAGTCCTGGGTGTCCCTAATCGTATATAACTTGCTGCTGTCGTTCGTAGGCTGGGGTTTTCTCTTTTCTTTCCTCCATGTGTGTTGCACGGTTCTTGTCTGGGTTATGGGGTTTAGCCTATTTTTACCTTTCTGCACTGTTTCTTATGTTCCATTTGCACGGTGTTTAGATTATAGCAGACATGAACTTCCTGTGTCTCAGCGCCGGCCATGAATCAGGCTGGGAGCTGGGACCACAGGCTGTCAGGGGAGCTGCCTGCTTCCAGCTTTAAAATAACAAGTGCCTGACAGCTTCGTTTACATAACTGCAAAATTGTGGCTATATTCTACGATGCAGTTCTATGTGACATAATAACTGGGAACTTAATTTATTTAGAATTTTTCCTTGCAATATGATTTCCAATAAATAAATCTCCCGGGGGCAGGAAGACAGGGCATTGCACAGAGCTCACATTTTCCTCCCTGAATTTGGAACTGCTTTCCTTTCTCAATAGTTAACCAAATGAATCCAGCACCTCACAATTTTACTTTTACCTTTCTTGCCACAGCCTGTGTGCAGGGCTTATGAGAATAAACCGTGTGCTCACAGAGTGTGTTAGAACTCGTTTCATTTTATTTTTAATGTTTTCTTTCTTTTTTTATTCTAATAATTTTTTCCTAAGTATCCAAAGCAGCATTGATGGTGAGTGCAATAGAAATCCAAATTATTCTTCAAGACCCTACAATGCTGTGCAGAAAATTAGGTTTAGTTTGTATACATGTGTTTTTTAGTTATTTTTAAAATGTAAGGTTTCGCTTGAAATGTGTAAATGAAAAGAGAGGAAGGTGAAAGTAAATAGTGGAAAACATCCCCTTCCCTCTAGAGGAAAGAACAGTCATTGTCTTGTTATTATTTAATATTTATATACGGGAAGAGACACGAGGGCCAAGCACAATGGATGACTTTGTGCCAATGATGAATACAATTGCTGCCTTGAGGTGCTTTCTGCTCGGGCCTGGGTCAGGAGTGCGCTGGAGGGAAGGAAGTGAGCTGAAGAATCTAGAATTCTGTGGGTGGTGAGTGCCAAGCCACCTGTGGGTTTTGAATAACGGCGTTGGAAGGGAAGATGTTGGAGAAATTCTTCTAAAATGTTGGAGAGCTTATGGTAAGACTTGAAGGCTAACAGTTGTTACGAATGAGTGTGCCTATGATCAAGTAGACAAGGATGACGTTGTTAATGTGTGACCAGTGATGGTTATTTAGGTGAGAAGTTCTTAGGAAATTGAGTGAAGGATTTTGTGGATAACCATGACGATTTTGAGCAGAAACCTAACCAGGGGCTGGTTTCAAATGAACCAGATTGTGGTTCCCAGTTTGGGCGGTTGGTCTTGTGAGGATATCAGTGAATACGGTAAGGTTAAGAATTTCCCTAGGAGGGTGAACTCTGAGGAATTCAGCCTGTTT
Source organism: Lepilemur ruficaudatus (assembly GCA_963574885.1). NCBI lineage: Eukaryota > Metazoa > Chordata > Mammalia > Primates > Lepilemuridae > Lepilemur > Lepilemur ruficaudatus. Next base: position 75,230 of record CAUYRT010045849.1, read on the forward strand.
CTCAAATTATAGCCTCGAGGATTTTATGGGAAATGAGCTGTATTAGATTGAATAAAATTAGTCCTTTCTTCTCTGCACAGTCATAACTGCTTAAGTTATATAGTGGACAAACATTTTGATGATGGGAAGAGAAATAAAGGCATATACGGGTAGTTTGAATTTCTGCGTGGATTCATGTGTGTTTTATTTTTATAGTAAATCCTAATAATAAGTCAGTACAAGATTTATTATGTTACAGAAAAATATATAAACAAATGGTAGGGAAAAGACAATTTTCGCAACAATTTTTGGATGGATAATTGTCCGTGAAAGAAAATGAAAAAGTAATATAGGGAGAGCCATAAGTTCAACTTCAAGGGTTGGATACTTGGAAACTCTTGATAGATTCTTAAAGAATAATTTATTTTAAGTTAATCATTTTTCTATTGCTTCTAGCCCATGAAGCAGCTGCTGACCTGTTCTGGGCATTCTGCTTAGCAAGAAGGAACAGGTATCGTCTTCTCACTACTTAGCTAGGTCTACATCTTCTAAAGGTTCCACATCTTCTAAAGGTTCGTTTTCCTCTTTTGATTTTCTTTCTTGCACAGTGCACAGTACCAGCATATGTATTAATAGTTTCTCAGTGCACAAAAAATAATGGGAAAAGATACAGATAGAACATAGAGCCCAGAAATAAACTCTCAAATAACTTCAAATAATTCTGATGAAGGTGCCAAGACCATTCAATGAGGAAAAGGATGGTTGTTTCAACAAATGATTCTGAGAAAATTGTATATCTACATGTAAAGGAATAAAGTTGGACTTTTACCTTACATTATGAACAAAATTATCTGAAAATGGATCGAAGACCTAAATCTAAAGCCGTAAAACTCTTAGAAGAAAGCATAGGAGAAACTCTTTATGACACTGTATTTAGCATTGATTTCTTGGATATGATACCAAAAGTGCATGCAGGAAAAGAAAACATAGAACATTGGATTTCATCAAAATTTTAAATTTTGTGTATGAACGGCCACTATCAAGAGGATGAAAAGACAATCCATAGAATGGGAGACAATATTTGCAAATCATGTAGCGGATAAGATATTCATATCCAGAATACATAAAGAACTTGAATTCAACAATAACAATAAAACAATTCAATTGAAAAAATGGGCAAAGGACCTGAATGGATGTTTCTCCAAAGAAGATATGAAAATGGCCAACAAGTACATGAAAGGTACTCAACATCACCAGTCACAAGGGAAATGCAAATCAAAATCACAATGAAGCATCACTTGACATCTGTAAGGATGGCTATTATTCAAAAATGGAAATGAAAGTGTTGGCGAGGATGTGTGGAAATTGGAACATTTGTATATGATGTTGGAAACATAAAACGGTTCAGCCACTGTGAAAAGCGGTATGGTATTTCCTCACAATGGAATTACCACAGGATCCAGTAATTCCACTCTCAGGTGTCTACCTAAAATATTTGCAAGCAGGGATTCTAACAGGTACTTGTACACCAGTGTGTATAGCAGCATTATTTACAATAGCCAAAAGGTGGAACAGCCCAAATGTGCAGCCACAGATGAAACAAAATGCATAAACATACAATGGAATGTTACTCAGCCTTCAACAGGGATGAAATTTTGACAAATGCTACAGCATGGATGACCCTTGAAGACATTATGCTAAGTGAAATAAACCAGATATGAAAGGACAAATATATGACTCCAGTTATGTATGGTACCTAGAACAAGCAAATTCATAGAGACAAAGTGAAATGGTAGTTGCCAGGGCTGAGGGAGGGAGTGGAGAATAAGAATTCATTGTTTGGTGGATGCAGAATTTGAACATATTTCATGACACTGGATTATATAGTTAAAAATGGTTAAAATGGTACCCAAAAAGGTAAAAACAATTTTAAAAAGATTCATGAGAAAATTTTGAGGGCCATATTTCTTTTTTCTTGCTTTTGCAGGTAATACTTACCTACCTACTTTTTATCGTTGTGAGTTGGAAATCAGAGCTGCATATTGACTAGGCAACCTGCTGTAACCATATTGACTTTATTGACTAACTTAGCAGCTAATAACCCACATTAAAAATAAAGTGAGTCCAGTTAAATAATTAATTTGCACACTTAAAAACAGACCGAAGATCCTGACTACGATTTTAGAACCAATTAAGTCTGAGTGTCTCCTAAAACTTTAGAATATGCTACTATTAATTCCTTATCACAATTGGATCAAAACAGAAGATCCCAAGCAATGCAGTACGTTGACGTCAAGACAGCAGAGAGTGGCATATAAGAAGCACTTTGATTTTATGTAGGTACATACCATATCTGCCAAGTAGACCTCAACAATTCTGAGGGGGCGAGTGGCAGCGCTGACTTTGGATCCCTCGCGAAGCTTAGCAGAACGACAGAGTCCTCAACCATTCATCTCCCCACCGCTTACTGCGTGATTTTTCTGCTTGAGGCGTGGGATGCACGGTACGGAGACAAAAACGAAAAAACAATAAAGCAAACAAAACCGCAGCTCTCTTGCTTTACTGGCAGAGACAATTACGGTCCTACTGGTACTTGACTAGGGCCAAGCAAAGGTGCTGTGGGAGAGACCTGCTTAATCCAGACCACGTGGGTAACAGTTTTCTTGGGGGAAATAGCACCCAGACGACTCCCTAAAGAGGAAGAGAAGTAGCCCGACAAGTGAATGTCATGAAATGAAGCTGCAGAAAAGCTGTGGCCCCCAAGCCTAGGAAGAAGCCAGCTCTTAGAACTACGTGCCTTCCTTCCCTATTTCTTCTTTCTACCGTGGGCTTACCATGCTATTTCTCATTGTGGTTTTAATTTACATTTCTCTGATAATAAATGACATTGAACATGTTTTCATACCTTTGTTGGCTGTTTGTCTATCTTCTTTTGAAATATTTCTGTTCATGTCTTTTGTGCACTTTTTGATGGGATTGTTTCTTTTTTTCTTGCTGATTTGTTTGAGTTCTTTATAGATTCTGGATATTAATCCTTCATTAGACCATGATGTTTTAATAAATGCCGGATTCCAAGAATGGATGTGGGATTTACATGTTATTATTTTGAAGAAGCTATTTGAAAATAAATAGAAATGACCTGATCAAGATGATACACAGTATGAATAAAATAAAGACACCAAAGCAAATATGGTCTTTGAGCTCCTGGCATAAAATGTAATGTACCTTTCGTTTTTAACTGTTCATTCAATAAATATTAGCTAAATACTGTGCTATTACTGGTCACAAATGTGAACGAGATACACTCTGGATTCTTACAGTGTAGTCTGGGGAACGGAAGACACTAATATAAATACATATGATGAGTATAATGAACAAAGTGCTTACAAGAGGACTAAGCTACTTTAGCAGGTTACCTAAAGGAGATTTATTCAAGGATATGTCCTTTGAACTGAGCTGGACCATTAAAATATTTTTCTCTTCTTTTCTTCTTTTTTTATTCTTTGAGACAGGTTCTCAGTCTGTCACTCAGGCTGGAGTGCAGTGGCATGATCACAGCTCACTACAGCCTTGAAATCCTGGGCTCAAATGATCCTCCTGCCTTAGCCTCCCAAGTAGCTGAGACTATGGGCATTTGCCACCACACCGGGTTAATTTTTAAATTTTTTGTAGAGATAGGGCCTTGCTATATTGCCCAGGCTAGTCGCAAACCCTTGACCTCAAGCAATCCTCCTGCCTCACCCTCTCAAAGTACTGGGATTGTAGGTGTGAGCCACTGCACCTGGCTGGACCATGAAATATTTCTAAGGTAAGAAGAGAAGAGAAAAACATTGCAGCAGGGAAGAAGTCCACATTGAGAAACTAGAGCATTTATGCCTTAAGAATAATGATGAGGAGGATGATGTTTACTGACAGTGTCCTGTATGGAAGGCACAGCTCAAAGCATTTATATGTATTATCTCTTTTTTTTTTTTAAATCTTCACATCACCTCTATGAAATAGATACTCATATCACTTTTTCATTGCTGCATATCCCAAACCTTGGAGGCTTAAAACAACCACCAATTATTTAGTGCATGACTCTCTATGGCTTGGCTAAAAGGTATTGGTTTCATTTTTATTTTTTTGAGCTGATGAAAATTTGGCTTCGGTAATGGCTGGACATGTCTGTGCATTTGTGCACATACCGTAAAAACCACTGAATTGTGCACTTCAAATGGTTGAATTGTATGATAGGTGACTTATATCTCAATAGAGGTGTTACCAAAAAAAAAGTCTTTGGCTAAGCACACAATACAGTGAAGATATGGTAAAGAGAAAATGCTCACAATTTTTTTTAGTTCACGTTTTTTCTTAAAAATATATTTTTACAAATATAGCATTTCTCTGCGAGAATCACACTTAAAAAGTAGTATTTTAAAGGAGACAATTTTTTCTCTCATCTATTTTTCTGAGTTCAAGCTACTATTTTAGTACTTTATCAGTTTGGATTAATCTATGAGATTATTATAAAATTCTAAAAGATTTCCTGTGAATTATAGCATTAATCTGTACTCATCAACATGGAGATACAAGAGGGGAAATCCCATCTAGTTAAATGAGCAATTTGAGTGGATTAATAAAATGTGGTATATGGACACCATGGAGTTCTACTCAACGACAAAAATCAATGGTGATCTAGCACCTCTTGTATTATCCTGGATGGAGCTGGAGCCCATTCTACTAAGTGAAATATCACAAGAATGGAAAAACAAGCACCACATGTACTCACCATCAGATTGGTGTTGACTGATCAACACTTATGTGCACATACAGTAGTAACATTCATCGGGAGGCCGGAGGAGGGGATGGGTATCTTCACACCTAATGGGTGCGGTGTGACTGTCTGGGGGATGGACATGCTTGAAGCTCTGACTCTGGTGGGGCAAAGGCAACATACGTAACCTGAACATTTGTACTGCCATAATATGCTGAAATTAAAAAAAAGCTTTTTGAAATGACTTTGTTTTTAAACTAAAGTAAAATAGGCAAGCCCCCTAAATCATAACAATTTTAAATATAAAAAACAATTTATAGTATTTTTATGTACAAACCCAGCCATTGTGTTGGCTGATACTTTTTTTTAAAGTAAAACAAACCTAAAATCCAATTTCATTGCTTTTTCATAGCATAACTCAAAAGTAGTTATTTTAACAAACATTTATTTTAACAAAGGTGAACAAAGAAGCTCTGAAAAGGGAGAAAACCCAGAGCAAAGATAAAATGTGATTAAATTATTAAAATATTCCTCTATAAAGTGAGTAGAAATGCAAGGAGAAGCGGAAGAGAGCAATTTCTGCAAAATTCATCAGCATTAAGTGAGTCTACAAATATCACAGGATCAGCGTCCCAGACAGTCAGCTCGACCCCCAATCTCTCCCCTGGTGAAGCTTTTCTGAGGTTTGCTGGGTGATGTCAATGCGAAGTTTTCCCAAACTTCCTGGAAATTTTACAAGCAATTCACTAGAGATACAAAAAATATCTGGGGCCATAGCCAACAGCATTCCTCTATGAACACTGACTCTCAGTTTTGCTTTTCATTTTTCTTAATTGGGCTTGTGCACTTTTCAAGATCTGCAGTTAAGGCGATAATCAAAATATAAAATTGAAAGAACAAATAACAAATATAAAAACAATAATCGTTTTTAAACCCACCGTGGACATGATTTTTTTTGTGTGTATTAGTAGGCCAGATTTTTCACTCAAATATCCTTTTAATCAACTCCAGTGTACATTAAATTCCCAGATTAAATCCTAATGGAGTTTATTAAGTGAGTGTTTTATTCTAGTAGGTAATTAATGATGTTTAGGAAAAAGGGCACGTTTCCCAAACTGGGAGGGGAAAAAAAAAAGCAGAGAAAAACTCATGTCTTATTTTTCTCCAAATTCAGTTCTTTTTTTTAATTATGGGCACTTCATTCATTTGTTGTTCTTTTTGTGTCCTCTAATTCTGTTATCTAGACGTGTCTCAGTGTGAGCGCTAAATACGAGATCAACTAGGCATTCGCTGCGCCTCAGACAAAATCGCATTCTGGGTTATTAGACAGTGTCTGATGGTGCCGACTTCTCACCAGCTTAGCAAGCACAGCCTCTGGGAGAGGATTTTTTTTTTTTTTTTTGGGAAAAGATCGCTCAGGAAAAATGCGTGCGCTTCTTAGACAAGCCATTCTAGGTTGGGTGTCCCTGAAAGTATATGGGGGTGGTGTCCCTTTAAGCACAAGGAAAGGGCAGGTCCTGCTGTTATCCTTGACCCTCTGACAAAATAGTCAGACGCTGTTTGTAAAAGAGCCAAGTAATTAAAAGTATCCCAGGGTTATGGTGAAATAGGGCAAGTAAAATACGCTCCTGGACACCAGCTCTCTTTCAGGACGAGCTCTTTTGTATTTTCTCTCTATTTTGTTTTCTCCTTTATTTCAATTTTTTCATGGCACAGTTTCCTCTCTCCTACATTGTTCTTTGCCTGACAGTTGGGAAAATGATAAGTATCCTTATTACTGCTCACCGAGTTGGGGTCCCATCCGGAGCTGTTTGCTGCCAGTACCCCAAGTTACCCTCAAACTCCTGAGCTGTATTTGTTTCTCTTAATTTCGGAGCAGATTATGTGAAGCATTAAATGTCCTAGGAGAAGGCACAGAAATAGATTCAGTGGCACAGGGAAAGGATGGGACAATTTTCGGCATCTCATAGGCATTTTTTCTTTAAAATAATGTTGCTAATAGTGCAAGATTTGGGGCACGCTCCTTGGTTACCTCTGAGTTGACCATACAGCCCATTTCATCTAAAACAATCTGAGTACATGCCCATTGTCCTGGCTTAATTATTAATGGCATGTCTTCTCGCCCTTATGGTGGTAGACTGTGCAGTCATCGTCCTGTGTGTCTTATTGGACTGTTGGGTAACTGCTCCGTAAATAGAGAAGTCAGTTCTAATTTTGTTTATAGTGTTCACAAAGCCCTTCTCTGGGCGATCACCTTTGCTTCTGTTATTAATTATTATTTGTACTGTCAGAATTTGGAATGGAAACAATTTGTTACTGTTCAGATATTCCCCAAAAGAGTGCATGGGCTTTGTGTCAGGTAGGATGAGTTTGAATTTGTTATGCCACTCGATGGCTGTGTGACTTCAGGCAAATCATTTAACTTCTCTGAGCCTAAGTTTCCTTATATGTAATTGACATGTGATAATAATTTCTACTCTAGATTGTCATGATGATTAAATAGATGATTGGAGTTATATGCTTATATTAACCCACATATCCATCCATCCATCCAGATATTTCATCCACTATCCATTATTTAAGCAGAATGACTGGCACTGCAACTGGAAATGGTTTAAGATAATAAGGATGTATTATTTTACTTAGACATAATGCTTTAATTTAACATTGGGGTAAATTACTTCATTTCCTTCAAATTGGATTTATCCTAAGGCTGGTTCCTCAGGGTTGCTGTCTGGCTGCAGTGGTTCAAAGCATCACGTCTACATCCAACACGGTCCAGAGGCAGAAGAAAATGCTGCCTCTGTTTTGTGTCTGTACCTTGCATCTTTGTAAGGAAACTTCATACAGAAGGCCCTCCCTATCCCCTCCCCCTTCTTGGCCTGAATTATATCGCATGCCAAAGCATTGTTTATTATTGGTAAGAGCGATGAGATGCTCAAAATGAGCTGGCTAACAAAACTCTCCCTGGTGGAGAAAATTGGGTGTCTGATTAAATCATGGATCTGTGTGCTGGCAGAAGGGTATGCATGTACCCTGGGTAGATGTTCCAGGGGCATCTGGACAGTGAATTCCAGCCAAGGATGTACATCAGATTGTTTATGAATTTGAGAAAGTCCCATTTCCTTCCACTTACCTGTGTATGAAAGGTGGTGTTGACATCCCAGTACTATAAGGTCCCTTCCACCTTTACATTCTGTTTGGTTTGGTTTACTCAAAAACGCTGTAGTCCTGAACTCATGGACACCATTCCTACTTTCATAATCTATTTCAGATTCACCACACAAGTTTCAGATCATGATAAACTGATAAAAGACACCAGAATAAGAATTAGAAGACCTGTGTTCCAACCCAGATTCATTGCTTAATAATTCTATGATTGTAATTCATTAAAGAAAAAGCTCATTATAAACTATACAGAATTATACAAATCCAAATGACGGTTAGAGTGCCTTTGCCAAACTGCTGGGATTAAAGAAAAACATTTTATTTTCTAAAATTCAGGGTCTCTTTTGGAGGTCAGTCATCTTGGAGGTGTAGAACACTCAGGACTGCACCTTGAACTGGTTTCCACATCTGCTCTTTGTGCCTTCTGGGGAGAGGATTGTCTATAAGAAGAAAAGTGGGATTTCTTCCCTAATCCCTTATTCCCCCAAATGTTCACTGTTGACTATTTTTTTTTTTCACATAGCAAGTGTAACCCTGGAATATGAGGAGGTTTACACGACTTGCATAAAGTTATCAAATGGATAGGTAGTAACGACACGACCTGCGGGTGCCAAGTACCACGATCTTCCCACTGCTCCTTGGTCATCGTCCTTTTGTGCCCAAGTTTAGGCGTGGCCTTTACAAAGTGACCACCACACTTCCTTGGAAGACTTCCTGTGGCAAGCGCGAGGGTGTTGTTTCTTTTTCCAGCAAAGTAAGAGCGCAGGGGGGTGGGAAGCGAGATGTGGGGCAGCACCAGGTGTGTGTGTCTTCCTGCAGCCCCGTGCTCACCGTCCTCTGGAGACACAGGTGCTGGAAGGAGCATCGAGGGGCCAGTGTACTTGCTTGCTCAGCAGTCAGCTCTGAGTCAAGGTGTTTTATGATTTTGGCTCCTCCTGTATACGTGTGTGGGCATGTGTGTGTGTGTGTTGGGGCCGGCAGCGGTGTGAGCGGGATACGAGAAACAAACAGACCCCCGGCTTCCTTCCAGCGCCAGCGTTCTAAAATCCCAGGTTCCTTGAAAGAGCCGCCACCTCTGCAGCGTCGGTTCAGATGTGGGGACAGTTGCATGGTGCAGAGTCACAGCTTCAGAAAGTGGGCGACCAAATGTCAGTTGCTGGGAAGGACAGGTGCCGGGAGAGCTGGTGACCGCTACCAGTGGATGTCACCACGCAGAAGTGTCGTGGGCGAGGGCAGCTGCTGAGACCTGCGCCAGCTGCGGGGAAGCTCCAGGAGGGACCACACACTGAGAGCTGCTGCTAAGTGCCTCGGACCAAGCCTCCCTGGAGGCTCTCACTGGGGCTGTCATGAGGGCAGCAAATTGAGCTCGTACCAGAGAGCCCTTACGACTTTGAGGTTTTCACTCCTTTACTCTCCATTTCTCTTTGTAGAAAGTGCCTGGATTTGTATTATTATCATTATTACTATGCTTCATCTTTCTCTCTTCTGATTTTGAATCCCTAACGCTATTGTCATTAAATGATGAAATGATTTTTTCCCCACTATCCTGATGGGGGGAGCGTTTTAAGAAGTGAACCTTGTTAAAAAATTAAACCACACGTATTTATTCAAGAAGCTCCCGGAGAAGGTCAACAAGTTGTAGTCAGTTCTCAGCCGTCACTTTCTTTGTTATCAACCAAGTCCTTTGCCTTTTATCCCCTCTCCCGTCTTCTGGTCATTTTTTTCTGCTCATTAGCTACTTGAGCTTAGGGTGGGCAAGCAATGAAATGGAATTTTAAACCTGTCAAATTGAAGTCTGGTTAATAGCCGTGTGGAGGTACAATGGGCAGAGAGGAAGAAATGAATTCTATATTTGGTAGGAATAGTAGCTGCGGTGGAAAAATTAGTCTTAACATACTTTTCTTTCCCTGATATTAGTGACTGACTGTGACACGGCCTCCCAGATTAGCTATGCTTGAAGCTTACTTTTTTAAAATACAGATTCAAAGATTATAGATACCAGAGTTACAAGAGTCTTTTTCTATCAACCAAACTCTCAATTTATAGATGAGAAAACTATGATCCAGGCACATAAAGGGACCTACTTTTAGCCACTAGAATGGTCACCATTTATTGAACGCTAGTGAGAATTGAGGTCAGTGTCCAAGCCCTAATTTTGCTGCCTCTGACAGTCTGCCTGCCCTGGCACCTGGATTTGCCAAGGGCTTTATTAAAAACAATTTCAAACAAATTTGTTTTTAAGCCTTTTGTAAATTATAATCTCTTTGAGAATAAGAAGGATACTTTCAATCTCTATATTTTGAGAGCCAAGCCTAGTTTCTGCTATGAAACTATAGTACATTGTCATAAAATACTTGGTTATTTAAATGAACATTTTTTTGTGTGTCTTCCTCAGTAAAAGATATTAAAATCACTTATTGAGATTTCATAATTATGTCAACCAAATTCAGAAATCTTCATATTTTTAGGGTCCAAAAAAACATTCAGGATGTTGATTTGATTATCCTTTTTGATGACATGATTTTTTGCATGAAAAATCATGAAATCCTTCCTGGTTTAGTGTCTTCACACCAAGACTGCTTAATGCGGTCCTTTTCCTGAATGGAGAAGGTCTACAACCAATATTATTAATATAATTTTCTTTTCTTGCTTTTACTTTTACACCAATATCAAAAAGACAATTGTTGAACACATACCTGCCCATGACCCTAACATTGAATTTTCCTTTGCACTGTATCATCATCGTGATTTTAGTATTTAACTGGCATTTTGATGCAGTAAAATAATAAACTTAATTATTCCACGTCATCTCATATGATGGTTAAGAGTATCACAGTGAGCTAGAAATTGCACTGACTCTGATGTCACATACACTCGGCTTCAGATTCTCGCTTTGCCACATGCTGGTTGTGCCTCAGTTTCCTCGTCTGTAAAAGTGAAGATTGTTTTATCACCCGTGCCCCCAAGACAGGAACATGGGTTTATTTTGAAGATTGTAATACTCACCATTAAGTTTCTGAAACACACCATGAAGCACACGGCCTGGCATGTAGAAAACACTTAATCTATGTTTAATGAATAAAGTATTCGTGGTCCATAGATGATATTTCTTTACTTTCACCTTTATCATTTTCCTAAAATTCTTGAAGAGGGTAGCAATTTGGCTGCAGAAGAACCTACTAGATAAAATTCCATCTTTCCTTGTTTTTTTTTTTTTTCTCCTGCCTCTGTGCAGGTGGATGAGTGATCTTTCTCCTGGCAGAGATATTTGGGGGAGAATACGAATGGGAAACACATTTTCCATTTAGCCCTCGGTCTACTGGAGCACATCAGTCTATTTGAGCTGGGCTGCGTGAAAATGCAGCCAGACTTCCGGGATTTTTGCTTTTACATCAGAACCTTGAGGGAAGAGATGAGTTTTCCATCTGTCACTGGATGTACTCAGCTCAAGTTCATGTCCCCCGAAGACGCCTCGGTCTCTGGCTCTCTCAATCACAATAGCGCTTCCTCTGTGTGCTCAGCTACACACCCAGGAGACCCCAGTTGCAATGTTGGGGATCACAGATGCGAGAAGGAAAGCAGCTGATTGAAGACACAGAATGAAGATACGCGAGGCCTGACAGCCGCAAACACGCTGGAATTGCAGGATGACAGAAAGGAGGGTTCGTGTCACAGAACGGAGCCTGCTAACTTCCCAGCGCTTGGCAGAAGCTTCCTCACCGGCTGGGCAGCACCGGGAGCAGAAGAGACCAGACACTGGCTTATGCTTCAAGAAGGAACAAGCTCCGACAACAATCCCCCTGGCGTCGCCCCCAAAGCCCGCCTGGGTTTTAATGGGGGTCGCCTGGGGTTTTAGTTGAATGTAGTCAGAGAGGCTGAACATCTAATATGCGTTTCAGAAAGAGGATACTGTGTGCCCTGGAAGGAAAGGAAGTAAAAAATAAAGCCCTCTGAATGCGAATGAAAGGATGCTCATAGCAGGGGTTTCAGTGGGTCCCCAGCTTTGGGACGAGAAGCAGAGAAGGGAGCTGAGCTCTGCCTGCGTAGGGAGAGAGGTAATTTGAACAGGCAGCTGTCACTGATATCACCTTCTGTTGTAGAAATCCCAGCCCTGGCTGAAGGGAACCCCCCAAACAGAGAAACAAGGACTGGGATTGTTCATGACAAGCCTGGGCAGTTGGAAGTGTGGCCTTCTGTGGCACTGCCCCATTGAAACTGATGGCTCCAACGTCTCCAGTGTGCTGTGCCTGGATCAGACGTTCCTCTCCGAGCCAAGATCCCTTCTAACAGCTGGAGGAAGACGCCCCCTCTCTCTGCCCGCCCCCCCAGCTCCATTTCTCACTGGAGCCCATCTGAAAGGGGGAGTTTAAAATTACTAAATGTCTTTTGGGTAAAGAGCTTTTGCTTTTCCAGACTGAACTGCCGAAGACCTTAAGGAAATTAAAGAAAGAAAAGAAAAAGTGAGTCGCGAGGTCTGGCACATGGCATCTCTCTAATTTGGTGGCTGCACGGTTATTAGCTAGAGCTCGTTGTATATTCTGAAGTGTTATTTATTTACCTTGGCACGCAGAGTTAGGGCGCCGGGGGTAATGAGAGGAAGCGAATCCATTGTAGGAGAGCTGGGTTGTGAATGTCTTTCAGAATCTGCTTCCCCAGAGGAGGGAAAGGGGAATATTATCTCATCGCAAAACAGTCATTAAAACATAATTGAGAGCTCCGCAGACGACAAAAGCGAATAGCTGACAACGTTGAACCTCACTTTCAGGGGAAGTTAAAATCCAAATCAATACCTGGACGCGAAGCAATAACACAAATTAGACAGCAAAACTGGGAAGGTTTTCTAGGGGGACTCAGAATATGCTTTACTTTAAAAAAATAATAAAAGGAAGATGAAAAAGAAAAAGGAATCTTTGCCATGGTTCTTCCCAGAGCCTGGTCTTGAGAAAATATAGCTGGAAGGGGAACCTGGTAAGCAGAAGGGCTTCTTGAAGATACATGGAAAGGAGGTGGGACATTTCTGAGCTGAGAAGCTCTTGCCTCCCTCCCCCTCCCCCGACACATCCCATTCCTCATTCCCATACACCTGTACGAAAGTAGAGCAACGTAGATTCGGCATTATTGTATTCCATGAACACACATGCCATCATTATCAACCTTTGCAAATGGAAAAAACCTTTGCAAAGGAAAAAAATGCTAGAAATTCTTTTTTAGTAAATATTTAACTAAGCACATGTTATATTCAGGGTTGTCTCTCCTGGGTATGGTGACAGGACAGGAATCCTGTGACATCGCTAACCTCAATTATGAATTCTAGGGGCTTTCTTATACATTCTTTGGGGCTTCCACTTAGACAATTGTATCCTCTGTGACTGCAGAAAGTTTTATTTCTTCTTTTCAAATCCAAATGCCCTGTATGTGTTTTTGTTACGTTTTTACACTTTTAGGACTTACAGTATGATGTTGAATAAGAATGTGAAGAGATGGTATCTTTGCCTCGTTCTTAATTTTATGATGTTAGCTATAGATTCTTTGTAGCAGCCCTCAATCACGTTAGGGGTGTTCTCTCTGATTCTCACTTTGCTGAAAGTGTTTGTCATGAATTGATGTTGAATTTTGTAAAACGCTTTTTCTTCGCCAATGGAGAGGATTATTTAGTTCTCTTCCGTCAGTGTGCAAATACATAAAATTACATTAATTTTCAAATGTTACCCAGCCCTGGATTTCCAAGATACCCACCTTAGTCATGATACATAATTCTTACGTGTTGCTGAATTTGCTGTACTAATACTTTGTTTAAGAATTTTTATATCTGTATACACAAGGAAAATTTGTCCAAAGTTTTCTTGTGATATTTTTTGGTGGATTTTGGTATTAGAATAATGCTGGCTTTATAAAATACACGGGGGAATTTTGTCTTCTTGTCTAATTTCTGGAAGTGATGGTGTAGAATTTATATTATTTCTTCTTTAAATGTTTTGCATGATTCACCAGTGACACTGTTTAGCCCTGGAGGGTTAAAAGAGACCAATTTTAACTGCAATTTCAATTTATGTAACAGGCATCAATGCATTCGAATTATCTGTTTCTCCTTGAGTGGGTTTTTATAACTTCACGTCTGTAAAGGAACTGGTCCATTTCATCCAAGTTGTGTAATTTCTGGGCACAGAGTTGTCCTTGACATTGTCTTATTATTCTTTTAATGTCTGCAGTGTCTATAGTAACACTCCCACTTTAATTTTTGATATTAATCGCTTTTATCTTCTCTCAATGTTTCCTGAATTGTCTGCCCACAAGTTTAACCCCTTTATTGCTTTTTTTCAAACAACCAGGTTAGGCTTTCATTTTTATTATTATTCTTTTCTATTTCATTGATGTATCCTCCTTTATTATTTTCTCATTTCTGCTTCCTTTGGACTGATTTCACAACTTCTTTTTCTGAAACTGATCTTGAGAAGTCGGTTATCAGTTTAATTTCAGTTTATTTGTAGGTAAACTGCTTTTTTTCCCCCTCTGGCTACTTTTAAGATTTCCTTTTTGTCTTTCATGGCTTGCACTTAAACCAAAATATTCCAGATGTGGACTTCCCCTGATTTATCCTGCTTTCAATGCTTTGGATGTTTTCACGCAGAATACGTCCTTTCTTAAATTCTGAATGTTTCAGCCATTATCAATTCTAATATTGCTTATTCCTCATTTCTTATAACAAATATCTATTTCCGTTTCTCTCCCCTTCATGTTTTCTATTTTTGCTTTTGTGTTACAATTGATGCAATTTTTTCCAGTTGGCTTCTTGCTCCTTAAACCTCTCTTCAGTTGTATCTAATCAAATAAATTAACTCTTTCATTGGGTTTTAAATTTAACTATATATATATGCATCATATATACATATTACACATATAGAATTTCTGGAAGTTTTGTTGTTTTTGATAATTTTGATATTTTGATTGTCTTTTGTGTTTGAGCAGGGGATAGCCCATCAGTGGGGAATAGGTTGTCCTTATTCCACTTGACATTGGCCAACTGAAGCTTTTTCTCCATATACACATCTCCGTGGGGCAGCTTGAGCTCCTTACCGCATTGTGGCTGAATTCCAAGGAAGAGTATGCCAAGAGGCAGTAGGTGGAAGCTTCCAGTTTCATAAGCGTGGGCCCAGAAACTGACATAGCATCCCCAACATTGGCATCGCATTGGTCAGGCAATCAGAGGTCAGATTCTAGGAGAGAAGTTTTGACACTATCTCTCCAATGAGAAATATGCTAAAAATCTCTGGGGACGTATTTCCCACTTGACAGATACACTGACATGATCCTATTCATTCTAGACTTTCCAAATAAGAGAAATATAGAATAAAAGAGGTTTACTTAGAAGCTTAAAATGGACCATTAGGATTGCTAAAAACAGCACTAGTTGTTGGACATAATGACCCTTGGAGGCTCATTTTGGGCCAGGTATATAAATATTGATGTTTATAATTTGATGTAGCCTCATCTTTGCCAGAGTGTCTTTATGTGACACAGACTACTGCTATTGAAACGTGAGGTGATACACTTGCTATAAAAATATTTTACTTCCATTTTATCAAACACATTTCAGCATCACTAGGAACTCTGTGAATGTCTGCTGATTAGCTGGACAAACATCAACACAGGCAGCCCATATGACATTTCAGGAAGGTGGCCTATTGCTGAATGAGTAGAAAATAGCAATAAATACAATTTAATAGTATTGCTCATTTTTCTTTGGTCATGAAATATTTATAAAATTTTCTGTAAATTGTCACTGGAACTATTTGATATTTAAGACTACTCTTGATACTTTTAGAGACCTAATTTCTTCCAAGCAGACATTTTAAGGGATGAAGAATGAATGATTTTATATCCAGTTGAAATTTTTCTAATTTCATTCTCGTCTGCCTTCTTTTACATCGAGCCTTTCGAGTTGAGTTCAAGTGCTCAATTTCATCTTGAGCTTCGTGTTTTCACCAGATTTAAAGATGGCTTTGCAGTTGTCCTACTGATGGGGGCTTCAGAGACACAATTATAGAAAGACAGGCAGTCTTGTTACATGATCAGGGAAATCAAAACACAGCTTTGGAGCAATTCAAAGCTGAGCATCCGGAAAGAGCTCTCCAGAAATGACTCATAAATAGCTTCCAACAGGGCTCCAGTCAAATGATGACAAAATTCTTTTAGGTCAAAAATATGTGCAAATGAATCCCAATTTGGCTTCGCGTTGTGCCTTTTCTTCTATTTGATTCATTCTGAGAGCCAGCATAGTGTCATCATTGTTTCTTTCAGAAGTAGCAAATACATCCACATTTGGACATATGGAATTATCGTGCTTCTGGTGGATGAATTAATCCCCCCAAAGTCTGAAAACTTAAAAGCCATACTTTTTTGGCATCTTTTCAGCTAGACTCGGAGGCAACAGACTAAGTGGATCTTAATTTAAATGCATGGGTATAAATCTAATCGAGAAGCCCATTTTGTGCATATTATAAATTATTGGTGAATAGGACATGAAAAGCAGCCTGAATTGCCCATTGAAGACCCACATTCAGGTATTCGGAGTGGAGTACTGTGACTTGTTATGTCCTATCTAAGTGCTCTTTTTCCACGGGAAAAGAAACACACATTTTCCATATGCCAAGCTAACCAGGTAGAAAATCATTTTGCAGACACGCTGACAGATGACTGTGTGTCCGTGCACAATGCCACCACTGTTCCAGCGTTGCTCTGTTTGAAGTTTTATTTAGCTGCTTTTACTCTAGTCTTCTTCCATAATTCTTTGCTAATCCAATATCTAAAACTGATCATGTTGGAGATAAAACTTGTCTTTGCCATTTCTCAATCCTTTACTTAAGCTAGAACACTCAGAGACTGGCTTTGACTCCTCTTTCTTCTTTTTATTTTTTATTTTGCCTCCTAAGTTTTTTAAACTCTGTCATCCAATCTTGACTCCTTCTGCCCCTGTCCCAGTTCAGCCTGTTCCCATCTTTAGCCTGGACCAATGTAATAGGTCCCATGCACGTCTTCTAGCTTCCAGAACCTTCGTGCTTTCTCAGTGTATCCTTGACACTGTGGTTAGGCTGGCACCTTATTTAAAAGTTTGAATATGATTATGTCACACTTTTATTTACAAATGGCATTGGAATCTCCTACTGCCTGCCTCAGCATGAAATTCCAGCTGTGCATAGGTTAGCTCCGACCTTTCCAGATCTACCTCCTGCCAATTTCATTCATACACCACCCCCAGCAACTTATTTGCACTTTCCCATGACTTTGTAATTTGCTTTGCTCATATTCTTTCTTTTGCTTGGCATAATGTTAATATTTCACTTCTTTCCCCGTTTGACACTGGCCCACTTATCTTTCAAGTTCAAACTTCAATGTCACCTCTTTCTGAAGATTTATTCTATGGGCAACACAAAGCTGTTCCACTTTTATATTTTTTTCTTTCGATATTCTCAGTATTATATTTTCATACGTGATGAATAATACTATCTAACACTGTTGAGCACTGCCTGTTTAACTACCACAACAATCTTATCCTGCAGATAAAAAAGCTGAGGGTCAAGGAGTTTCTCTAAGGTCTTAAGTGTCAAGTCTGACTTCAAAATCTAAAGTCTAATTATTTCATCAAATTAGCTTTGTAACTCCTTTGTGACACTGTCTTCTTGTGCTCATCTTCATGTCCTGTTGCCTAGCATGTAGGAGGTAATTGCCTTTGACCAGGTTCCCGGTAAAAGGATCTAAAACAGAAACTTACATGCAAGAAGTTTATTGGGGGCTGCTCTTGTGACCAGCACGTGTAAAGGAATGAAGGCGGCAGGGCTGGGGGAATGAAGGCGGCAGGGCTGGGGAAAAGAAGAACTGAACTAGGAAGCATTTGCAGCAAAAGCTTCAGCTCATTCCGTGGGGAGCTCAGGAGCAAAGAGACTCTGAAGGTTCATCTCACCTTGACGCAAGGGAGCTGGACATTTACATGCCTGCTTTGACTGGTCACTAGCTGTGGGCTGTCACCAGAGGGAGGGTGTAAATTTGTGTATCTCCTTTCAAGAGAGAGCCATCCACGGCCAACGTTCCTGGTACCTGGGGGAGTGAACATATCAGTCATGAAAAGATCTCCAAGGGCCCACCATAGCCTTCAAAAGCCTCTTTCTATCCGTGTCCTCTTTTATGCTCTCTGATGGACCAAGGTCCACTTTACTTACCACCACTAGTTTGGAAGTCACACCTTCAATATTTTACCCTTACTTTTTAGTATCATACTTAACTTGTTTGTGTCTGAAGTTAACCATTACCTCCTTCCGCCTCCCAAGTGACACAGGGATCTCAGAATACTTTAGGTCTGATCACCTTCCGTCATCTTATGTGATATTGTTGTTTAGCACTTCACTTCTATTTTGTTTCTCTGCACTGTAATAGGTCATTATGATTACTATTGTTCATGTATAATTTTCTAACATGTTTACCATTCATTAATTCTTCTTGCATGTCATTCCTTTTTCTGGGTTCAATTTCTTTTTCGTGAATTATCTTCTTTAGCAGTTTTTTCAGTATCTATTAAATGCATTCTTTTGGAGGGGGAGACAGGGTCTTGCTCTGTCACCCAGGCTAGAGTGCGATGGCATCATCACAGCTCACTGTAACCTTGAACTCCTGGGTTCAATTGATCCTCCCACCTCAGCCTCCTGAGTAGCTGAAACTACACCACATCCTGCTAATTAAGAATTTTTTTTTTTGTAGGGACAGGAGTCGGGGGCAGGTGGTGGTTTCACTGTGTTGCCCAGGCTGGTCTTGAACTCTCAGACTCAAATGGTCCTCCTGGCTTGGCCTCCCAAAGTGCTGGGATTACAGGTGTGAGCCACCATGCCGGCCAAACGGAGATTCTCTTAGTCTTCACTTACCTGAAATTCCTTTGTTTGTCCCACCCTTAAATGATCACTTAGCAAGATGTGGAATTCTAGGTTGACAGTTATATACTTTTAGCACTTTGAGCATGTGATTCCATTTCTCCTGGCTTCTACTGTTATGTCTGAAAAGTTTTCAGCTGAGCTGAATTCTAAGAGGGACTTAGCTGAAAACCATCAGCCACAGCATTCCAAGTGGCTGGGGAAAATGAATGCCTCAATTCTGGAGGGGGCTTTTTGTGGTGTAACACCCCATCCGCTAGAGTAAGCAATCTATTTTTAAAAAGAGGAAAGCAGGGAAGGAAGAAGAGATGGAGGAAAGCTCCAACTAATTGTTTCATATTCAAGTTAGAGCTTGGGTGATTCTGAAAAGTCTCTTCTTCCAGGATTCTTTAGCTCACTAGGCAAATACATTGTACTAATTTTTAATATTCTTTTCATTTTTTTGAATAGCACAATATCACTTCCTCCCTTGTCTCTAGTGCCTCAGCCAGCCCTCGAAGCAGCCTGGGGATTAGTTATTTGCATTCTGATTTAGCAGAGGGTAAATTTTATTTTCATATGAACTCAAGAGGGAAAGCCTGTGATAACACTCGTAACCCCATTACACCGAGACAGGTTTCGATTTGAAGGAGAAGAGCAGACGTGTTGCTATTAATAATTAGCGAAGCCACAGGATAACCTCAGCAAACTCAGCTAATTTAATTATTCCTTTCGGTCCAGAAGATTTCCTCGGAAGAAACTTCAGTACTGGTGTCTCATTATTTCTGTGAAGCAGAATGGGAGGGAGTACTTCCCCTAATAGCGCAATGGATGGCCAAACGCAGTGACACGATCAAGATTTGTCGCCTTCTCTGTTATCCTGGTTTGGCGCTGTCTACAAGTGTTCCTCCAAGAAACTTCCGTGATGGTCCCTGTCTAAATTAATGTTCTTCTCCACTGCATTGCAGCAGCACGCCTAGCACTCCACACACACCTCTAGCAGTTTCCATGCTCAGGGCTCACAAGTATGCCCGTTAGACCATGAGCTTCTCATGTTTGGAAACTCTTCTCTACTCCATGAGAGTTTGCTAAGTACATGAAGGAAAGAAAAAGAGTGAAGTCAGACAAGTATTTTGGCTCTAATGAATGGCTGGTGGGAGAGGAAGTAAAGTGGCCCAAACAAAATTCAGGATTGGCTCTCGATTTGATTATTCCAAGTTTTCCATGATCACCTTTATTACAAGTAGGTGAAGGTAAATGTATTCTTGAATGGACAACTTTTTGTTAATATCATGCATCTTCCTTGGGAGTGATAGGACCCAGGTTTTTTTTTTTTTTTTTTCTTAACAAAAGTATTAACTTGTTGTATCTGCTTAGACAAGTCTACACAGCTCTTTGCTTACTCATCACTAAATGAAAGGGCTATGTTGTAGATTTCCTTTGTAGGTCGTTTTTTCCTTTCTTTCTTCTTCCTTCCAGCTCCAACAGTAGGCAAGTGGGTTTCTGTAATATTGCCATATCATAAGCTTGTGCCCATGTATAAGAGGATTTCAACATACTGCTTTTGAAATTTTCCCCTCGCTCTGAGCATGCTTTAAATATAGGTTTAGTGGAACCTTCCAGCCTTACATGGTCCCAAAGAAGCTTTCATGTTTTATTAAAGCCTTCTGTATTTACTAGGTCTGTCCCCTGCATTCCAGGAAAGCATTCTATAGACCTGCTTCTGAGGAATCCGTGCTGTCGCAACAATACCTCCCTTGTTGCCATGAAGCCCAGCTGGCAGCAGACACACGGCAGCGCGGTCCACTACAGACTCTAACCTAGGAATTGACACATTTTTCCCGTAAAGGGCCAAATAGTGAATATTTTCTATTTTGCGGGTCATATCGTTTCTGTTGCAACTGCTTGACTCTGTCATCGTGGCACACAAATCTCTGCAAAAAATTTATGTATGGACCATGCAGCTTGAATTTCATAAAATTTACACATGCCACAAAATATTGTTTTGATTTATTTTTCAGCCATTTAAATTTTTTTAAAAACATTCGTAGTTTACAGACCATACAAAAACAGGAGGTGTTACTCAGCCATAAAAAAAGCTGAACTATTACCTTTTGCAACAATCCGGATGGAACTGGAGACCATTCTCCTAAGTGAAGTCTCTCAAGAATGGAGAAACAAACACCAGATGTACTTGCTGTTAAATTGGAACTAACCGATGAGCACACATGTGCACAGAGGGAAGTAAAACTCAGTGGGAATCAACCAGGAGGGAGAGGGGAGGAAGAGAGGGGCAAAAACCTACTTACCTAATGGGTACAAAGAACACTATTTGGGTGACAAGCACACCTATAGCTGGGACTCAAGTATTAAAAAAAAAATGGGGGGCCTACATCTGGGCTACTTTTATTTTTTTATTTTATTTTATTTTATTTTATTTTATTTTATTTTATTTTATTTTATTTTATTTTATTTATTTTATTTTAGAGATGAGCGTCTCACGACGTTGCCCCGGCCGATCTCAAACTCCAGGGCTCAAGCAGTCCTCCCACCTGAGCTTCCTGAGCAGCTGGGACTACAGGTGCACACCACCAGGTCTGGCACTGCATTGTTTTTGTAATGTGGCTGATAAAGATCCCTAGGCCCTGAGACATAAACAGCATGAAACGCAAAGCGTACAACACAACACAGCATCATACACTGCAATCTATTGTGATAACGCCGGTGAAGTTTTTATGAACTTCTGCCAGTTCTCATCTACAGAGCCAGTCCACAGTATTCGCACCAAAAGAGAAAAACAACTAAACAAACAACTCCCCTCCTCATTTAGCCCCAGGCAGACTTTAAGATAAACGAGAAGCAGAAACCTGAGTTTCTCCGAGCAGCTCAGTTCTGCAAGGCCGAGCCTGCTGAACGATGCTGTCGTGGAACCTCAGATTAAGTAGGTGGATTTGCTTTTTTCCGGCAGTGCCCTCCCTGTCCTCCCTGCCTCTTCACAGTTCGGAGTCTCTCCAGGTCCCAGTTCAAACTTTGTCTTCTCTATAAAGCCTTTCCTGGTCTAAGTCATCTTTCACACCTGAATTCCTAAGCATTCATTTATGACACTATTTATTTGACAAACACATAATGATTTACGGGGTCTTTTCCGGTGTTTTCTTAAATAGTTTTTTTGATTCTTGAATAGTTAACTGTAAACACCTTGAAAATCACGATCCTCTTCTAGTTTCTTGTATTTTCTAAGTCCCTTAGCATAATGACTCAATCACAGTAAGAGCCACTCAGTAAGTACTTGGTTAAAAGCAAACACGAGTAAAAGAGCACATTTTTTTGGCCTGTTATTCTTCAAGACTTCTTCAGTCAATTTCTTCTCCATTCTCAGAAGAGGAAATTTTCTCAATTAGCAAGATCCATCTTGCTTTAGATTTTTTAATCGACTCATATGGGTGGTATTAAGGGTATCCAAGTAGGTGCAGATGAGATCAAACTCTCGCTCTTCGCCGATGATATGATATTTTATCTAGAAAACCCCATGGATTCTTCCAAGAGACTCCTAGATTTGATCAACGAATTTGGTAAAGTCTCAGGTTATAAAATCAATATACACAAATCAGAGGCATTCATATATGCCCAAAACAGTCAAGCCGAAACTCAAATCAAAAAGGCAATACCTTTTACTATAGCCTCCCAAAAAATTAAATATCTACGAATAAATCTAACATATTTTGATCCTCAAATGTTGAGAGTCAAAATCTGTCCATACGTTGTTTTTTACTTATTGTTGATTTATGTCATCCAAATCTTTGTTCCAAAGGTCAAATGGAGAGACTTTTCAAGAATTATTAAAAAAACCCAGCAGCTACAAATCTGTTCTTAAATTCATAATAATGAGAAACACATGGATTGATCCCCCTAAGTACCGAAGTTCCACAATTCAGGGCAAGAAGGTGGAGAGACATCGGGGCCCTATGGCTGAGCTCATCCTTTTTGGAGACCAAGACAGGTTGCCAAAAGTCAAAACAAGTCAATTTACGTTTTGATAGAATTTTGTTATAGATGCCAAGTTGTGTTAATTACGGGTTATAAGCGTTGTGTTGCTGGGGTAGCCAGCTATTTATATTTCAAGTATAAGTTTCACAATTCAGTTTATCTCCTTTAGTGGGTATATAATTGCTTAACAAGTTGCTTCAACGATATCTAAGGCTTGAATGTAATTGTGCCCACTTAGTACTATTTTGAGATTTTTAGGAGGTTAAAGAAATAAGATCCCTTTTCCCCTTCTTAGTTAAAAAGAGAGAAAGAATGAGAGAGAGCTCGCAAGGGATGGAGTTTAAAGTTTCTTTTTTAAAAATTTTTTATTATTTTTTATTTCAGCATACTACGAGGATACAAATGTTTAGGTTACACATGTTGCCTTTGCCCCACCCAAGTCAGAGCTTCAAGTGTGTCCATCCCCCAGAAGGTGCGCACCGCACCCATTAGGTGTGAATACACCCATCGCCTCCTCCCCCTCCCACCTGCCTGACACCTGATGAATGTTACTACTATACGTGTAAAGCTTCGACTGATAAAAAACTGGCGTTACAAGAGACGGCTTGCATGTACTGCAGCAATGAATTCAATACTCCGAACACCCACCTGCAACAGGCTGCGCTGAGTGAGCCTCTCGTATTATTTTGCAGCGGTCCCCAACCTTTTTGGCACCAGGGACGGGTTTCATGGAAGACAATTTACTACCAGGGGACTGGTAGTAAAACCCATGACCTTGTCCTCATTAGCACGTCCCTGTGAGGAGAGTAGTATTAATACGAAGCTACCCATTTTTTAACAGATGCAATTTATGTAAAATTTGGTGAACTATATGCAGAAAACCATTCCTAGATGAGGGGTTAATGAACAATTTTTTTGATGCTTACTGTAGATACTGCCAATTTTAATAAACTGCAAGGAAAGGTTTGAGAATCCTTGCTATACCAGCTATTTTAGTAAGTTAGCGTTCTCTCTTCTCTACTCTACGGGTCTTGCCAAAAGTGGGAGTAGAAAATCTGGATTCCTTGGCATTTATTGGGTAAACAGCATTTCATTTTTACACAAACATTGACGTTAATTAAGTCTTCCAACATCTGGGATGTAGGTAAACGTTCCGCTAATTTTGCAGAGGAGGAAATGAAATCACAGTGGCCTGGCAGTTTGTCAAGGTCACTGAACAAGTCAGTGTCAGGACTGGGAGTACTGCTCAGGGATTCTTGGCTGTGAATCTTCTGTTCAGCTAAACTCCACTCATAAGAAAAAGGCACATTGGGAATACATTCCTGTTTTTATGTTTTGTATCAAACCTGGAAGGCCCAGTGATCTCATGAGAATCCCTGTCTTAATTCCAATCTCAATTTTATGAGTGAGTACACTCTAGTAAGAATCACACGTGCGTCAACAATGTCACACATTCATTTGAATCAGAATTTTGAAAAATGTTTTTACAATCCATACCTTTTTTCTCTTCATTTTCTCTTTTTTTCCTTCCTTAAAAATTTATTTCAATCCATAGAGCCTAGCCCTTTAAAAAAAAAAATTGTTGTGATTATAAAGTGAAGGATAGGCAAGCCAAATAAATGTCACACTTTGTATTTTTCAACACCATCTGGTAGTATGTGTTACTTTGTTCATACTGTATAAATCAAAAATATAAGAAATGCTTACTCATCTTTGAAGGAAAAATTATACCACAATTGCTTAAAAATTTATAGTGCAAGACCTAAGTAATATAAAATAAGTTAAGTCAAATGAAAAATAAATCCACCACTTTTTTTTTTTTCTCTTCAATAAGTCTTTTTGATTTAGTGAAGTTTATTGTGGAAAGAGAGGGAAATTGTCAGGGAAAACCTATGGAAAGTATGGAGGCAGCGAGGGTAGGTAGAACGATGAAAAGCCTAGATTTTGAGTCTAGAAGGCCACAGTTCCAATTCCATTTGTGCCACAGACATATCTTTTAACCTCTTTGTGCCTCAATGTCCTCGTCTGTAAAATGGGGCTAATACTACTATTCACCTAATGGATTAGTGTGAGGGTTAAATGAGTTAGTCTCCATAAAGCATTCAGCAAGCTGCCTGTTATTAAAATTGTTTGAGGTATAATTGCTATGCAGGCTGAACTGAACACCTTTAATCTGAAATCTGAAATGTTCCAAAATCTGAAACTTTTTGAGCGTCATGACACTGTAAATGGAAAATTCCACACTTGACCTCACGCATGCGATGGGTCGCAGCCAAAATGCACGAGATTATTTTAAAATATTGCATAAAATTACCTTCGGGGTTATGTGTATGTGGTGTGTATTAAACATCAATGAATTTCGTGTTCATTTGGTTCACTGTGTCTCATCTCCAAGACGTCTCATTACTCATAGCCATGCACCATGTAACAACGTTTCTGCTAACTACGGACTGCACATGCAATGGAGGCCCCCTAGCATTAGAATACTGTATTTCCACTGCACCTTCTCTAGGTGTAGGTATGTTTAGGTGCACAAATACTTGCCATCGTGTTCCACTTGCCTGCAGTATTCAGTAGACATGTTGTGGAGGTTTGCAGCCTATTAGGCATGGGGAACCTGCAGCCTTCTGATTTCAAGATTATTCTTTTTTAAGCACCAAAGGATGCAAGAAAAGCTTCATATTTCTCGGCTGCACCCCTTTTAATAAAAGGATTTGTTCTGTAAAATTTGGATTCAGTCAAAAGGCTGCCCATAAGGGCCTAGAAGGCCACATGTCACCTTAAGGCTGCAGGTTTTCCATCCCTTATAACATACAGCCTAGGTGTGTGGTAGGCTCTCCCACCTAGGTTCATGCGAGTACACTCTATGATGTTCACACACCAACAAATTCGCCTAGGGATGCATTTCTCAGAATGTATCTCCATCATTGACACGTGACTGTATGCAAATATATGCATACATATATGCAAATATTCCCAATCCGAAAATACCTGAAATTCTAAATGCTTCCGGTCCCAAGCATTTTGGACAAGGGATACTCAACCTGCACTGTGTATTTCTAAAATCAGTCTTAGATAAATGTTATATATGATATAGAACACATTAAGTGCTGAAGGAAAAAAAATGTTGTTAAGAGCAGGAGAGAGAGACGCAGTTTGGCAGAAGGCCAGGTTCCCATTTGTAGCTTATTTCTGCAGCATTTCCATAAACTTCCCTTGAGTACAATGAAAAACTGTGTAAAGCGATACTGCTGGGTTTGAATGAACCCACAGCACAGGGGAATTCTCACAGTCAAATTGAAGAGGCTGGCTAAGAATGTTCAGCTACTTTTCCCTCCCAAGAATGAGCACAGGCAAATGTGGGCATCTCATTTTTAGCATATTTTGAAATTGCTCTCAGACATTAGGCAATTTTGCTAAGCATTTGCCAGGGGAATGGCAAGCCTGGCTGTGCTTTACATTTTATTAAGCTCAAGAAAGCCTGGTATTTGAGGAGGTACAGCCTTTATTCTATTGCTTTGGAGACAGAGCTAGAGCTGACTAAAAGTGCTGCTTGATAAATAAGAAAATGTTTGCACAGTATGTGTTTTAAAGGTGCAACCAGGTGTCCGACAGAAAGATTTAAGGAAGAGAGAAAGCGTGCTTTTTGATTTAGTAGTCATCTATTAGTAGTCGTCTATAGGCAGTTCCCAATTTGGGGCTGCTATTAAATTTTAGATAGCATTTGAAGCAAGAGTAAAGAAAATAAACTAAAAACTGAGTTTATTCAGTGCAGAGAATCATGTGAAAACATGCTGAAAAAATTTCGATTATATATACTTAAGTGTATAATCTTGTATAAGTTTATAGAAAATCTAGACTTAGAGGTATCTTTCCATTTTTAATATCAGAGGCAGATCAGGGGGCAGTTGTCCTCTTGAGTTTTTACATTCCCACATAAGAGTTGTGAAAAACATGGAGTTTAGGGTGATAGAACATGATGGGCTTGGTGGGGGAAAAAAGCGTCACTCATCAAACTGAAATGCAATTGGTGATTGTGGCATAGGGCTCTATCTTGATAAACTAGGTTTCCTAGTTTTACAGAGACACAAAAAACCTGCACACTCCTTTTCCTTACTCAGCACTCATTATTTTAGGGTTGTAAAATTTCCAACAGAATTTTCTCCAAGCATAGACATTTCAGTAATGAATTAGGAACCTCTGGGATCATCGCATGTTATCTTCTCTGGAATTTTCCTTCTCATGCTTCAGTTTTGAGATGGAAAACCCTACTTGTGAAACTTCTGATAAGTGGATTTGTGCTTTCAAAGAGAAATTCAAAGAAAAGAAAAAAAGCTTCTTCCAAATATGCCAACAGGAAAAAAAATCCTTTTAACAACTGTCTGCAATGTTTAGGATGAAAACGCTATTCATGAAGGAGGAGGCCTCATGGTCTAAACGTCTTCCATTATGCCCCACCTCCCAGTGCTGTTGCACTCGGGATTACATTTGGGGATTAACATGAGTCTTGGAGGGCAAAAAACATCCAAACCATAGAACAGAGGAAGAATTTAGGGGACCTGAGAAAGGTGGGTCCTTGCTCAATTCTTTTCCCCCGTATGACTCCGTAAATAATCAATTTCTTTGTGTAAAAAGTGATATTAATTACAGTCATGATAGTAACAACACTGGCATCTGTAGGATGCTGGCAACATTCAGGCTCAGCCCTCTCTCTACTGCACCATTTCATTTGGTTCACTTAGCAACCCCATAACGTGGTGCTAGATTCACTTCCCATTTTCCGGGCAGCTGAGTTATAGAAAGATCAAGCAACATGCACAGATCATGTAGTTTGTCAGGAGCAGGGCTGAGATTCCAGCTCAAGCCTGGCAGAGCATCCTTTATGTGGTTGGCCTCTCCCATTTATCTCCAATTATCCTGCAGCACAGCAACAATTATTCAATACCATTAAATAAAACATTGAAGTGCGCTATTAATTTTATGACGATACTGAACTTGTTGCACACAGCCATCACTTTCACAGGTTTCTGCTTGCTTAGGAAATAGAATTTAAATTGTGCTTGAGAAAATTTAGAATTTCAATTGTGGTTGAGCAAACAGAATTTTAATCGATTGGTACATACCTTGGCTACAAGTGGCCAATTTATGACTCTGTACATGTTTCTGTAGTTTACAAACTGGGAGCAGCCCGGCACTCACCCAAAAACCCTTCCAATGTTTGAAAAGAGGTGTATATAAAACACCAGGGCTTTTATCCCTTTAGAATTGTCTAACCATGAGCGAACATAGCTAGGGTGGACCTTCATAAAACAGTGAGTTTCAGAGTCAGAATAAGATTGTTTGGAGGACGCAGTTCACCCTGTGGATTTTTAGTTCTCCTACAGAATCTTCTGTATTTGCTGACTTGAATACAGACTAATTGTGCAAGGTTCTTAAACTAATTTAGATAAAATAAGAACATTTTCACGGGTTGCCTGCATTTCCCAGAAGGTAAAATTGAGCTATCGACTATTTTAATGACGTTCACATTTATATTGTTATAAAAGTTATTTTTCCATTTAAAATTTTTCTGATGTACCCCTGGTATTTTCCCACAGTAATTTGATTAAAATTTAGTAAAATGTATCATGCAAAATATTTGGGGGCAGAAGGTACAAACACTGGATCAGAATTTTCATATTTTTGTCTATGTTTACTTGCATGTGCTGTTTGATTTAAAAAACTTAACAACAATAGAAAAATAAAAACATGTCAAGTAATCTGAATTTTATGAATGCACAGGGACAATGTTTCAGAACTGGTTGTCTTCTTCTTTAACTGCAAGAGCACAGCTCCCAGATTACGAGGACTTTGAAGATCAGTTTGTCCAATAGCCTCAAAGAAAATTTTCCATTCTCTTAAGTTGGCAAGGCCACTTGAACTGCAAGAATTAGTGGAGTATTTATTTGGAAAATAGCCTCATAAAGTTCCGAACTGATGGGATCCAAGTTTAAAATAGCACTCAGGGAAGATTCTGTGACAATATATTTCAATATTAAAACCAAACTTGAGGGGTCTGTTTATATGAACTGAACAAATTATATGCCAGTTTAAAAAAATTAAGTTATATCTTGCCACATGCTCTGAGACAGAGATCTTGGAGAGCAACTCAAATTTCTCCATTTACTGTGGTTTGTAGATAATTTTCAGGTATCTGAGCTGCTGGTTGTATAGTCCTGAGTTGAATGCCCAGCGATTACAGAAACGTATCTAGGAAGTTTATTTATCTCTGAATCTGTTTTCCCCTATACTTCAATCGGATTATTTTTTTTGGAAACCTGCTGTAAATATTACCAACATCAAAATATCTTGTCTTCAGGTAAACATTGCTTTTGTAACAAGAGGATCATGGGTTTGATTCCTAATTGTGTTTCCTTACTGAAAGATGTGGGCAAGCTTAAAGGCAAAGAATGTACCTAATAACTATTTTGATGGGTCGAACAGAATCCTTTATATTCTAACAAAAGGACATTCAACAGCTCAGTTAATCTAGGGTTTGTGCTATAGTCCTAAATGGACAAACTCTGCCAATTCTGAATATCGTAAGTAAATAAAAGACTGAAGACATTCTAACTCTTCAACAGTCTCAAGCCAAGAAAAATAATGCGAGCAGAAAAGTGCCAAATGCAAACATAATTATATATCCAGTGTTCTCTATGTTTTGGGTTTGGACTGAAACGGCTACAGGAACCACCGAAGGCATCTTACAGTCCCAAGCCTGTCTGCGCCACCATTTACTGCTTCTATTCTGTGACAGCTACCATTTTCCGCTCAACTGGTACAGAGAAGTGAGTTTCCTAACAACTTAATTTTTAGGCTATATTTATTATCTACCAATCAGAAACTGACAGCGCTGCCAAGAATTTCTTCACCTACCTGCAATTTTATTCATGTTCTTTAAGAATAGCACTGCTGCATTTTTAAAATCTCAGCAGCAGGGGCCATACACACCTATCTATCACCTATCATCTGTCAATCTAATATCTAGATAGCTGAGATAATAACGTTGTAAATAAAAAAATGGATGAAAAGAGGGAACATATTATACTCTGAATTTACATAAAGAAAATATGTTATGCTTAACGTTCATGAACACAGGTAGTCAATTTATACATTTTTCTTACTTAGAGTTCATCTTCATTAGCTGCCACGCCAATATACCCAGACTAAGTATTCCAGTGTGTTGCTTAAGGAGTAAATAAATTAGCATTGCAATATTGCCAGATCCTAAATCAGTTCAAATTCAGACAAAGAATCCTGGAGTATTAGCATGTGTTTGTCTCTTCTTCCTACTAAAATCCAAATAAAAATGACAGTAAAATAATTTTTTTCAAAAATGTATTACCCCATAAAGGCAATGAGAAGATTTCAGTGGGCAAAACATTTCTGCTCATTTTACAGAAACAGAATTTGGGGAGTGATGTGTGATTTAGAAAAGCAGGAAAATTATAAAAGTCATAATCTGAGAGGCTGCAGAGTTGACGACGTCAATGGAGTTGTGTCCTGTGTCCCTTTGCTCCATAGAACCTTTGAGGGGTTCCTCAGGTGGAGGTACACCGCTCCCCCCAGGTAGCTGTAAGCAAGGCACGGACTGAAATCTGCCTTCAGGGAGGTCCTTCTCACATCCTGCCCAGGCAGGGACTGGCCCTGGCCCTGACTGTTTTCTGCAGAAACCACGCTCAAGAGGCTCCAGACTTGGTAAAGATTAAGATTGAAAGATAAAGGTAAAGTTGATTATTTC
Organism: Lepilemur ruficaudatus; assembly: GCA_963574885.1. NCBI lineage: Eukaryota > Metazoa > Chordata > Mammalia > Primates > Lepilemuridae > Lepilemur > Lepilemur ruficaudatus. The sequence goes on from CAUYRT010045849.1 coordinate 105,795, forward strand.
TTCCAGAAAATACGAAAAAAAAATGTCAAAATGTGATAGTTTAGAATAGTTAACAAAAATCAGAAATTGAACTAAGAAGGCACATAATTAACTAAGGCACACTAATTAACTAATTAGACTGTTTTCTGCAGAAACCACGCTCAAGAGGCTCCAGACTTGGTAAAGATTAAGATTGAAAGATAAAGGTAAAGTTGATTATTTCTTCCAGAAAATACGAAAAAAAATGTCAAAATGTGATAGTTTAGAATAGTTAACAAAAATCAGAAATTGAACTAAGAAGGCACATAATTAACTAATAAGTAATGGACATTTCATGATTAATCGGTATTTCAGAAAGAAAAAAACAAAAAAATTCAGGAAAAAATTAACCAGAGACATATTTTCAACATGCAAAAACTTAAGCAAAAAAAACTCAAGAACATATCTTTCTTGTCCTTTCTCACGAAGCTACTGGGGGACATGTTTAAGGAAAGTGAGGGTCCAAAGAGCAGGGGATTGGATGCAAGAGAAACGCAAACAGCAAGCTTGGGCTGTACTGGGCACTGGCTGAGGAAGACCAAGTGCTCCAGGAAAACACGATGAATTATTTGCTGTGACCACCCATTCGATAGAGGTGTTGAATTGTTTGGGAAGGGAAAAACAATCTTGTGCAAGTAAGGGTAAGAAAATAAAAAAAATAAATAAGGGATCAATTACTAAATACGGCAGAGGAAGTGCTAGCATGGAAGTAATGAGAAATATGAACAGAGATACCAGGAGAAATTAACTCAAAGTGTTGAAAGCTTCAGCCTCTGGCGGGAAGGACAAGAATCGAAGGTGGATCAGACAGGAATCTTTTTTATTGTGATATAAGCTCTTAAAATCTATTTGGCTTTTTTTTTCTACCTATGCAAACTTATTTCACTAATACCAATAAAAATTAACGTAAAATAAAAAGTAACGTATGTCTTAGAGAAAACTACCAGATATAGTAAAAAAGTAAATTGTTTTTGTCTTATCAATTCCTTTTAAATCTGTACTTCCCTGGGATTTTAGTAAGAGAAATAATTATTTATGCAAAAATATTTCTTAATAAATTCTATAATGTTAACCACAAAAGGTGCTTTTTGAAATGATTTTGAAATACTTGAAACAACACAACCTCAGACATCAAAGATCAGAAATAGGCCGTACATTCTACGTCTTGTCTGAATTCCTCAATCTCAGAATCTGTGAAATGATTATATGTGCCATTGAGTTTTGGGGTCATTCTTTGCATGGCCATAGTAACTTTAACAATCATACGCCATACACCATAATAAATTATGTCTCTTTCCTTCTGCATTTGCAAATTTTTCTCTTGACTATGCCAAGTTATATATTTGACTTATGCATATTTTGGCATATTTTTGCATTCCTAATCTAAAATAATCTTTGTGCAAATGAAACGTTGTCTATATATTGGTTTATTCTATTCCATGCAAAATCAGAAGAATAAAACCATTTAATATTTTTAAAGCACAAAAATAGTTTGTCAATTTTCTGACATTTTTGCTAAGGTGGTAGATAGTTATAGATTCATTCTTTATTAACTTGGATCACACTACAAGCATGCCTTTTAGCGACAGTATTACAAGGTAACCTGGGTACACTGATTTTAAATGTAGCAAAGGGCAATATGAAATGACTTATGAACTTAACGTGGTTCAGAAAAAATGGGACCATGGCAGTTGATAATGCAAACATGAACTATAATAGCACATTACATCAAACAAGTGGAATGTCTCCTAATGAACTCACCATGGAGGAGTAGCACTTTGTAAAGTCCGAAGGCTGTTCAGATTCACGGCGTAGTGCAGTACAGTAAAGACAGACTACATTTAGAGATTTGTGTATCTGGTTTTCCATGTGAGAAGAAGCAATGAACAGGTATTTTCTGAACTCAAGCTTCCAAATAAAATCATATGGGTGCTTTGCCTTCAAAATTTTTTTATTCTAAAATTTTCCTGTAAAATGTATGAAAAATAGAGCATGAAATTTTACTATTATACAAAGTTGTTTCTTCTAAAGTGATTTAAACACCTGCAAAGGAAACAGTAGCCTTTGAAACTTTAACAAGAGAATGAAACCTTGAGGTTTTCCTGTAGTTAATGTTGAATCACCGAAATGTGAAATAGAAGTTCTACTAAATTGATATATTCTCCAAATAACCTTGGCAGCAATCAGGCTACCTATAGGCTTGCTTATGATTTAAAATACTTTTAATCGTAGGTTGGAAAAACGGGGCAAAAGCGTGCTGCACTCCACATTTGATAGACGGATCTGATTCTGGAGGCATCGGATCAAATGAAGCTTGACGCTGGACGTGAATCTGGTCACGCCAACCCTGCTGACACAGCAAAAGGAAAGAACAGAGGGAAATTCAGGGTTCCCTTAGGCCACAAAAAATGTTCCAGCAGAAATCAGAAATGCAGTCTGACACTAGAGACTGGAGAATACAGACCACTCTCAGGGTACAGGAAGGAAATTCCATTTTACCAGGAATCCAACCAAGCTTGTTGAAATAAACAACTTACTCTCTTTATAAAATTACAAGGACAACAAGGAAGACAACGACAATTAACAATTTGCAACCAGGGAGCTGACATCTGTTGTATTAGCTTTTTCAATTTTGATTCAAATTTAGAGACTATCAACATGACACATATTAGGTATTAGGAAGAGTGATATTTTCTTCCAATTAATGAGAAGAAATTTATACCTGTAAGCAAGGTTTCCTATACTTCCCCAGATTTAATTTGTCAAAAAAAAAATGATCTAGAAATTTCCAAAGGAGGTTTAAATGATTTCCTACTTGCATCCCCCCATTTTCCTTCTCCTCCTCTCTGCCTCCCACCTTACTCTAGTGCAAATTTCCCACAAAGCCTATTTTTTGTAAAAGGAGCCTGTAAAAACATCTTCTTACCTCACTAATGTACTAAGCAACTGGAAATTAGCAAGTTCTGACATTAAGCTTCATTACCACTGTTTAGTGCATTCTGTCTGCTTGGTGTAGAGCAATTCTGGTTCCCCACAAGAAAGCATGTGAGGGCTACTTGTTTAGTTAAAAACTTGATACTGAGCAGCTGTTCCGAGAGAGCCCCCCACACCCAAATAGAGAATGCTCTGTCCGTGGGCTGGTATTTCTTTCTTCCTCTCCGTCTTGCTCCCTGGCTTGCCGACGCGCAGATGCTGCTGTTGGTTATTTAAGCCACTATCCAGAGGGATTATTAAGATCCTCTTGAGCCAAATTTTCAGGAAACAAATGGGTTTTATAAATGTATATTAATCTGCTTAGCTTCAGATAATGAAAACATACTACTCTGGTATGAATCATATGTGGCATGTGGAGCCCAAGCCCCTCCCCGAGGAATGTAACCAAAGGCACTGAGGTGTTGGAATGTGGCCTTGCAGTCAGGATGCTTCCTGGGAGGTTTTCAGAATGCAAGAGAACAGATCCAAATGGGGGCAGTTAGGTTTGGGACTGGCGAGCTACGTTCTGGTCTCTGTGCATCCTGAAGGTCAGGAGAGGATACCTTGAATCAGCCCTGAATGAGCAGACCCAGTCTCTCCAAGGACAGTATTTTAAGTAAATGCCTTAGCAGGTGGTTGCTGAGTCACAGTAAGAGGATGGCGCATGTGTGCCTTTGCTTAGGGGCTCACTGGGCCCCCTGGTGACCACCGAGCACATCCGGGCTGGGTGGGCAATTGGTTCGTGGGTGGAGACTCAGGGTCTGTTCCTGTGGGTTCCTTGTAGAGTCAACCAAGGTTCTGACTCTGAGAGTCAAGTTCATCTTGAGGCTACATCAGAGGTTCATTTACTGAAGCGCAAGATATCATCAAACAAAGTGCAGTCTTTCTCTGTTTGAAGAAGAGAATTTGACTTCGTTCTTGGGGAGATGATGCCGTGAAAGACTTTTCTTTTGGAGTGCCACTACATTGGAATATAAAAGTCAAGGTCGTGGTAGGTGACTCCCCCATGCATTTCCAGCTTACTTTGCATAATGTGCAATCTCATATTTAGACCCTGTCTCTGCCACAGGCTAGCTTGAGCAATGATTCACTTGACCTCGGAGATCTTATTTCTTCTTCTGTAAATAGAAGAATAACTACCTGTCCTACAGATTTCATAAGATAATCCATCCAAAATAAATAGATAACGTGTGTAAATTACTTTGCAAATGTTAAAATCTATAGGAATGTGAGGGATAAATGATAAGCTGTAATTTAAACACAATGAATAGTGTTGAATATTTGAAAAGTATAAAAATAGATATAGAGAGAGTAAAATGACTTATAATGAAATGTATATACATGGAAACAAATTATATTAGGTCTATGATTTAGCCTCATAAGAATATTTAAAAATATGTATAGTCTTGCTGACTTGGGACATGAAATTATGTACTTTTCAGTAAAATACTACGTCATGTGTATTTTCCACAACGTTACCACATATAATTACTCACAAATCTTAAAAACGTGGTTCGCACAGGAATTTCTGGTCTACTAACATGCTCCCTTTTCTCTTTGGTCTACGTATAACATCTGCATTCCATGAACCCTGGGGCGGCAGGATCACCCACTGATAAGACACATACATTTGAGGCAGGATATAAATTAGACTGATCTTTCGCTAGGATAAGCTCTGACAAGAGCATCAACCTTTACCCTTTTGGACGGTGACTAGATGCAGTCCGCTCCACTTCCCTGTAAATTCGTCCACGCTAATCTACACGCATTCATTTCAGAGGCTTTCTACCGAGGCCATTTCTCGGTTGCTGGCACTGGAATTAAACCAAACCTCTTCACTTTGGGGACTGTTCAGTCGGTGAGGTTCGGAGACGAGAGCTTCAGTCTGCAGACCTCACACCAAGTGATTACACAAGCGAGACACGTGCATCAATCCTTCCAACCGCAGCCGTCCAAGTGGGCTGTTGGGCTTTGTCACTTTGCTGAGTGCTGACTTCAGATCCCATTTGTAAACTGAAAGGCACCAAACGTACTCTTGCGGATACATTTGGAGTTGCTTGTATGGGTTCAAACGTTTTAGGGTCAAATGCATTTTTTTCGAGTGTAACCTATATTATCAGTAACATTTGGTTTAGTTTGATTAACAGTGGCAGTAGAAGTTGCACTGGAGACCTGAAGACACAGTGACCTTTCCTTCAGCACCTAGCAGAGCCAGGCATCCTGTGAGCAGCTTCATATAAATTACTAACAATCTCACGGAAGTTTGGCCAGATTTATTTTATCATCCTCATTTTATCAATGAGAAAACTGTCTGCTCGCTTGAGCCTATGTTACAACTGACTCCAAATCCCAGATTCTTTCTAACTCTCAAAACTGGCTGTAAAACTAGTGGCAACTTCACGAATACCAAATAATCATAGAAAATATACCTGACCTGCATGAATTTCGGTGGATAATTCTAGAATTGTCCACAGAAGATACTGTTCTAACCCTTCCTTGACCTCTGATGTGATCCAAGGGATCCATGACCCCTTTGGGTCATGTCTGTGTGCTGGTGTTCAATAATAAATTATTTTGGAGGCTGAGGTGTTTGAGGGAGTCTGAATCTCAGACCACAACTGATATAATGTCACAAAGGAAGAGTTGTATGGGCCTCTTCTCTGGGTTATGCATATAGCAGTGATCTCCAACCTTTTTGACACCAGGGACCAGTTTCATGGAAAACAATTTTTCCAGGAACTGGGGTTTGGGGGTGGTTTTGGGATGATTCAAGCACATCACATTCATTGTGCAGTCAGACCTCTCTGCTAATGACAATCTGTATCTGCAGCCACTCCCCAGTGCTAGCATCACCACCTCGGCTCCACCTCTGATCATCCGGCGTTAGATTCTCATAAGCAGCGTGATGGAAATATTCTCTCCTCTTTAGTTTTTGGGAAGAGTTTGAGAGGAATTGGCATTCTTTAAATGTTTGATAGAATTTAGCAGTGAAGCCATTAGGTCCTGGAGTTTTCTTTGATGGGAGACCATTACTGATTCAGTCGTCTTACTTGTTATTGATCTATTAGCATTTTCTATTCTTTCATAATTCACTTTAGGTAGGTTGTACGCATCAAGGAATTTATCCATTTCTTCTGGTTTATCCAATATTTTTGTGTATAACTGCTCATAATAGCCTCTTACGATCCTTCGCATTTTTATCGTATCAGCTGCAATGTCTCTTATTTCTGATTTAGTTTGAATTTTCTCTCTTTTTTCTCAATCTAGATAAATATTGTCAGTTTGGTTTATCATGTCAAAACAACTCTTAGTTTTGTTAATTTTCACTATAGTTTTTCAATTTTTAATAGTTATATCTTTTAACTTTTATACTGAATATATATGATTTGTATCATATATATGATTACATATGATTATATGATATGATATGATGTATCATATATATGATTTGTATCCATGTATACCATGGAGTACTATTCAGCTATAAGAAACAATGGTGATATAGCACCTCTTGTATTTTCCTGGATAGAGCTGAAACCCATTCTACTAAGTGAAATATCCCAAGAATGGATAGACAGGCACCACATGTACTCACCAGCCAATTGGTATTAGCTGATCAACACCCAAGGGGTCACATAGGAACAACATTTATCACATTCCATTGTTTTAAGCAGGTAGATCTCACCAGGGTCATATCAGCGCACAAGTGGCCTGAGACAGAGTAAAGTCCTTGCATGAACATCTGCACGGTGGACCTCTAGCAATTCCTTCTTTTTGGGGGAAAAACATTGTATTTTCACTTCAGTTCTCTTTTAAATTGCAAATAATCTATGCAACAAAACACTTTGTTTATCTAATAGTGTCTTAGGAGAAATAAATTTAATATTTCACTTTCTTCCCCCACTTTTTTCCCTTCTCAATTTGTGAATTCCTATGAGTGCTCAGTTTCAGTTATAGACCAATTTCCAAAGTCTATTTTTAACTCTTTAAATCTCTCAAAGTGAACTCTAAATGCCTAAGATAATTTCATAATAATCACTTCAGGAGTATTTGGAAAACCTTACAAAACCCAAATAAAATTTCACTTGATGACGAACAGTAAAAATGATGCAATACTAATACGCATAGGTTTTGTCCGTGCTAGTGAACATCATAAAAAATGGTTAAGAAAAAAAGAAACATTAAAACAATTTAAATAGAAATATAAAGTGCTTTTACTTAATCAGGCCTTTTTTCCCCATTTTTTCTTTTTTAGTAAGAAAGTTAAATTATTGGTTTGATCATTTTATTTATTACCTAAGTATGTTGGGTTGGGAAAAACCCAAATTTGTTTTCCAAGTACCATTAATCCTCAAATGTAAATGGCTTCAAGGGAAAGTAAAAACATATGATTGATATTTAATGAGGTTGTTCTTAGGTCATCAAAGCACTGCTTCTTAGAACTACCTGATAGCCAAAAAAAAAAAAAATTCATCAATCTTGTCCTTATTAGAATTTTCCCCACTTTTTCTCTGTATTTGCCAGGATGTTATTTATGCCTTCCTAAGTCTACGTAAAACTTTCCATGAGAAGGGTGATTCTCATATCTAATTTATTCTTGTGTGAGTTACACACACACACCACAATCCAGGCCCTTCTATCTATACAGGTACAACCCAGTTTCCTCATTGCTCTTTCTTGCTGTGACCTCAGTTGCCCATCTTTGGAGTTTTATGCTTTTATTCATCTATCAGATTTTGAGCAGTAGAAAGATGAAAAGTCAAATCCATTTCTTTTACTATTTTTTTAAGTATTTTCTTTTTAAAAAAATTCATGAAAGATTTAAGATATTAATTGGGGAGAACACAGGACAATTATTATTAATTATGTTCAATCGGCACTTAATTATTTGTGTCAACACCTTGCCTTTGTGAATATGTGACAGCAAGTAGAACAAGAGTTGTTCCAGTTTTGACATTACCCTGTGAGACAAGGTGTGGTTGTCAATGAAGATGATAAATGAACTAAGGGAATACAAACTGGGGTGTAGAAAGGTATTCGTGGAGTGTTAGCATCCGCACTTGCTTCTTCTGGCAAAAGAAGCCACTAATTATTTGCTGCAGTAGAACCAATTTTCACTGAAAATAATTTTTACTTCAATTTTGCACATCTGTTAATCAGTAGCAGATTTGGAAAAGTGCTGGCTCAAGTCCAGTGTCACAATTTGCTCAATATTTACTTGCTCTAAACTCAACACAAAATAAATTTTAAAATGCCCTGACAAATACAAGATATAAAATGTACATATGTAACAATTTCCCATTTTTTACTATATTCTTTAAGTGGGTTGTCACAACAACCTTGATTATTCTGATTTTTGCATGGCCCACTTTCTTAGCTGCATTTTTTTTTTTTTTTTACTCTTTCTTCCCTTGTTGTCACAGGTATTAACAACCTGCAAAAGATACTTCTGAAATGTGCTGCCAAAGAAAGCTCTATGGGCAGATCTCTCGCCTCACTCCCATCTCTGGACATGTTTATTTTCCATGGAGTGGAATAATATCAACATTTTTCTGCTGTTGTAAGTGCTGCTTCTGCTTTTGCTATAATTCTTATAACAAAGAATATAAGTTCATTTATTGTTCATAGTTTCCACAAAATCAAATTCAAAATAAACCTGAAGAACATTTAGTAGAAGGTGTTAATGTAGACAGAGACAGACTCAACCATAATATGCTAGATATTTGGCATATAAAGCCTTATATCTGAGCTTAATAATGACTATAAAGTGGTCATTTGTGTTCAGTTTAATCTTTTCAAATGGGAACTGTGCATATCATCTCTCTATTAAATCTATGGATTCTCAGCAGTCTAATATCTACCATTGAGTTTTGTCTAAATTAAACTATCCTTCCATAAGTATATTAAACATCTACAAATATTGTAAAATAAATTTTAATCATTCATCTGTGACGGGATTTTGGACTAATTTTTCTACTTTTCAAACCATTATCAGTACCATGCTACTGCAAACAAAATAAATTTTCTATTAGTTTGAGCCAATTCTATCTGAGAAATTGAAGAACTGAAAACAATCCCTTCGTTTCACAAATCTCTTTCTTCTCAGTGGTTTTCAAATCCTTGCGATTATGTCGGAGACATTCTGCCTACTATCCTAGGACTGGGTTGTGTGACCAGATAAACTTCATAATTGGCATAATGTTTAAATGTTTTTAATTGTTAGCATGATCAAAATGCTGGAAAAAACTTCATTACTGAGGAATGCTGGGTATCCACAAAAATTTAATCTTAACATTAAAAAACTATTCTTTGTTTTGGGGGAATGCAAGCCTATGTATACAATTTAATTTCTACTTGATAATAAATACAATTCAATATTTCTGATGTTTCTATGAACACATAAATCTTTCGGAAAGACTATAAAAAGAAAAGAAAAAAATAACATGTCTTACAAAGAAAAGCATTTTAAATAGTGATATAAAAAAGCTATTTATTCTTTTTAGATGGATACTTTTGGATTTTATCGAGCTTCTTTTAAAGCAAGACCCAAAGATGAGGCCATCTCTGTAGAGATGCTATAATATAACCTACTTTATGGCTAATTTTACAAGAAGTGACATGTTTCATACAATGGTAAACCCAATTATGAAACAAAAGTCCCTGTAATGAGCATGCAATTATGACAAAATCTGGAAATCATGTAAAAGTAACTAACATCTGATGATTTCATAGTTCCTATATCTTAGGGACACCTCAGGGACTATTATTTAAATATCTCACAATCCAAATTGATAAAACAAAAGTTAAAATATGAAACTCAGTATAAAATTTGCCTTTCTGTCAGTAATTAGTTATTTAGACAACTTTTTATGTTTAGATTATGTGGACTCCAGAAGTTCTAGGAATTGCAAAAGGCAATTTCATGAGTAACTTTAGAAACCAGCAGGGCATATCTGGGAATAAGAATATTACATCCAAACCTTTGTAGTCTAAATGAAAAATAGTAAGACAGATATTCGTGGAGTTGGCCTTACTGCATTAGTCAGATTTCGTAATCTAAAATTGTTTTAGCCAATGAAACTAAATCATACTGGTTTTTAAATATGTAGTTACTCTGATGAATTCTTTAAAAGGAAGTGTCCAAATAAGGTATTTACTGTCTTTCCTATTGCTTATGTTTACCTGAAGTAGTCTCTTGCATTGACATGGGTTTCTTATCGACAGGTTATATTTGCATGACTTTGGCCCCTGCATAAATGTCACTGCATATCCTTTAAAGAGAAAAATTAATAAGTTAAAATATTGCTTTACTCTCTTGCTGAGCCTAGTTTAATTGGTAAAGTAATCACATAACTACGTTAATTATAAAAGTGCTCATAATCTGAGGCAAGGCAACAGCTAGGTTGGGTTAGAACCTACAAAATCCACAGAAAATGTTCTGATTTGGTTTTGTGATAAATTAATAAAGATCCCCAAATGGTTAGTACATTACTTTATTCACAGAATACAAATCTATGAGGAGGAAAAAAGCCAAACATCCCTATTGGATCCTAACTATGCCAACTAGATTAGCTGCTTTTCCTCAGTTCAAGTTTTTAACGACTAAAAATCCACTGTCCAGTCACCTTTATTCACCACCTACTATGGCAGCCCCTGCATATCCAAAAGTGAGTAAGACTGGTCTTTGCTCTCAAGATGCTTTCGATCTTTGGGCATATGAGGATTCTTTTGTCCACACTATTTATATTTTAATGATGATAACAGAAGCAACTGCAGAAGCAGCCATGCTTTCTTTTCCATTTCATACCTCTTTCCTATAATATGTGTGCACGTGTGTGTACAATCCAAGGAGCTGGACCTGAATCGTAATTCTCAAGATCTGGCTTCTGATACTCACTTTAGAACAAAACATAGCAGACGCTGGGGAATCTTGAGCGTGGTCCTTGAGCTCCATATTTTCTGTTTTTTGCTTAATGAGAATTTCTTTAATACTAATTCCCAAAGCACTTCATCTTCTAGGTCTACTTGTCCACTATGATCTGTTGATGTCTTAAGATCAGTCTCTAACAGATCTTTATTGCAAGCATTCAAAGAGAGAGAAGACCTTTGTGGACTAGGTTGGAAAACTACTCCAGGAACAGCAGATGAGTTTCATCACTTTGCTTCAGTGTAAATTAAAACAGATTGTATTTTCTCCACACCCCAACACTGCAAAACAGAAAATAAAATTACTCAGCAATTCAAGTCACGTCTTTCTTTCAAGATATTCCTTGAAAGTCCCAGAGTAATTGTAAATGAAATTCATAAAGAGGGAAAAACACAGTTATTAGGCGGGTGTACATCAGCATGTGGGCAGGATTTAGCTGAGCCCTTTTTCCTATTGAAGAACTGATCAGACGACTTGACAGCTGGAGTTTACATGATTGTTGTACAATAAAACAGGACCACAGCTACCTTTTGCTGTGTTCCAAATGCCAAGTGCAATTTTGAATACTTCTTCTCCTTTATAAAAATATGTTCTCTTTATGAAAAGAGAAGATAGATACACCTTAGAAGTGGCTACGTTCCCACAGAATCCAAGGTGCATAAAAAATTAAAGAGAAATTAAACCTGCGCCGTGCAATTAAAAAAGAATGGAAAAACCTATTGAAGTTTAATGGCTGGGTTGTAAGAGAAGCCACACACAACATAGTTGGCCCTCTGAGATCTGAGGTAAATGGATTACAGGATGTAGAGTTGGAGCTCAGCTGTGAACACTGTGATATTTTGAGAAAAAAGGATTGAATGCACATTGCTTTGTTGAAACTCTCTCAAAAATCCTAACAAATCTGACCATTTCAGATGCCAAAGACAGCATCAGAAAGCGCAGAAAACAAAAGAGGTGCAATATCCAAATAGTTTAATTAAATCATATCCCTTGGTTAGATCTTATTTTACTCTTTTTTTGTTAAGCTATTCTTTTGTGGATGAATGAAAAGAGAAACCCAAATAAGTTTCCCCCATTTTATAAGGCTGTGAAGACATGATTTGGGACTTTTGTGAAATTGTCAGTAGGATACATAGATACTTTTACTACAAAACTAATTAACACTTAAAATTGAATTTGTGTTTTTGCTGGACTCTTAAGTGCTCCCATATGTAGGGGAGCCCCTTTATATATAAGGCATACTTAACTTAAGGATATAGTAATAAATAACCTAATTTTTATCCTCTTTAATAACATGAATATTTTTCTCTTTTATTCATTCATTATTTCAGTATTTTTGGTAGCACATACTATATATCAACGTTTTTAGTGTTAGGGATACCATAGTAAAAAACACGTAAGCATCTTGCTTAAAAGTCTAGAGTGGAAAATAGAAAGGTTTTTTTTTTCAAACAGGGTGGGAAAGATAATAAATTATCTTAAGGGGAAAAAATAAATAAGAGGGAAGACATGAAATATTGAGTGGGAATTGAAATTTTAGATTTGGTAGCTAATCACTGAGAAGATGACTTCTGAGTAAAGATCTGTTGGCATTGGAGCTAGTTAGCCACATAAATATTTGTGGGAAGAACATTCCAGGCATTGGGATAGTATGTGCCAAGGGCCTGAGGTAGGAGTATACCTGGAGTGTTTGAAGAACAACAGGAATTCCTGTGTGATCAAGAGTGAACAGAATCAATAGAGGACAATAAAGAATATCAACAGAAATGTAAGATAAACCAGACTTTAGAGGACTTTATGGTGCCTGGTAAAGACTTGGCTTTGACTGTGGATAAGATGAGAAGTCTACTTTATTTGTCAAGCATTGCAAACTTTTTCTGTGAAGAGCCAGATGTTTAGGATTTTCAAGACAGACAGTTTCTGTTACAACCACTCAACACTGCAATTGCAGCACAAAAACAGCCACAGATAGTGCATAAACAAATGCATATGGCTGTATTCCAATAAAACTTGGTTTACAAAAATAAGTAGTGGAGGTGGTGACATCAGCAAGACGGTGGATTAGGAAGCTACAGATCCTCCCTTCCCAACAAAAACACTGAGTTAATAAATATGGACTAGATACCTCTGTGAGAACTCTAGAGACAAATTCAGGGTGTTTGGCATACTTGTTCATAATTCTCCCTCTACACAACATGGCGCAGAATAACCTAGAAGAAACCACCTCATGTTAGGGGAATAAAATGAAAAGTGTGGACCACGTATCCAACATTCTGGCTTGTCTGAGGGCAGCATGAAGGACTTTCAGTCTTGTGTGACTTGGACTGTTGACAGGACCATCACTAGAGTTTGGAAGATGCTGAAAACGGAAGTCAGCACACAGCACGTTAGGACTTGCAGTTCTGCAGGCAGACTCCAGGGGTTACAAGAAACCAGACAAGGTTTGAGAGATCTTGGCACCTTTAGCTGGGCTGATTGGTAAAGGTCTTTCTCTGCATGAAGTAAATTCACAGAGACTCAGAGAGGTTGTTTTTTCAAACACCTAAACCCAAGCACAAGATTACAAAGCATACAAAGAAACAGGGAAATGTGGCCCAATCAATAGACCAAAATAAAACTCCAGAAAATGACTCTAAAGAAACACAGATCTATGAGCTGCCTGACAAAGAATTTAAAACAGCTGTCATATGATATTCAATGAGCTAAAAAAAAGTGCACAAATAGACAATTAAATGAAGTCAGAAAAATGATGCACAAACAAGATGAGAATATCAACAAAGAAGATAGAAACTATAAAAAAGAACCAAATAAAAATTTTGAAGTTGAAAAATAATAACTGACCTGAAAAATTGCTTAGAGGGATTCAACAGGAGACTTGACCAGGCAGAAGAATCAGCAAACTTGATAACAGGTCACATAAAACACCAAATTAGAGAAGCAAAAAGAAGCAAAGAATGAAGAAAACAAAGAGAGACGAAGGGACTTACGGGACAATATATACCTTATGAGAGTCTCAGAAGAAGAAAATAGAGTGAAAGAGACACATAGCTTATTTGAGGAAATAATGACTCCAGAATTCCAAAATTTAAGGAAAGAAATGGACAGACAGATTTAAGAGCTCAAAAACCCCAACTAGGATAAAACCAAAGAGAATCATATCAAGCTATGTTATAATCAAACTGCCTTAGTTCAAAGACAAAGAGGTAATCCTAAAAGCATCAAGAGAAAAGCAATTCATCATATAAAAGTGAAAATATCACCAATGGGTTTCTCAGCAGAAACTCTGCAGGCCAGAGGGAGTGCATGATATATTCAAAATATGAAAAGAAAAAAACAGTCAAGAATACTATATTTTGCAAAACTGTTCTTCAAAAACAAAGGAGAAAGAATTTCCCAGGTAATCAAAAACTAAGAGAATTTAATACCACTAGATCTGCTCTACAATAAATGCTAACAAGAGTGCCTCAAGTTGAAATGAAAGAATGGTGGAGAGCAACACAGGGCAACATAGAGATGTAAGGTTCTCCAGTAAAGCACATCTCAGTTCAAACTAAGCACATTTCAACGATTCAATAGGCACAAGTGACTGGTGGCTACTGTATTGGACAACACAACTCTAGGGGATAGAAAGTCTCATATTTATCTCTCCATCTTTTCATTTTCTAGCATTGAAATGCACATTTATGTTTGTAAACTGCATCACATTGAGAATTATGAGGACTCACAATAAGTCCAGATTGAATCAGCGACTCTGAGCCCGAGAAAAAGCGGCAGAGGGCCTTTGGCCCATGCTAACCACTTCTGTCAGTTACATTTGTGATTCCATTTGACAGATGAAAGAACTAAGTCCCAGGATATTTAAGAAAAATGCTGCAAATTAACTAACTACTTAGAAATGAGCACCGGGATCCAAATTCAGGTCAATGTGATTCCAAATTCTCTCAATTAGTACTATGTTACCTTCATGAGGACACTGTAGTTTTTGTAGACCAGTGGTTTCTCCAGCTGTGGTCCGTGGAACCCTTTTCAGTGGCTCCATCAGGTCAAAGTCATCTTCATCATAATGTAAACTCTTCCTTTGTCTTCTTCACTCTGTTGACATTTGGAAGGATGATGTGAAATCTATGCGGGAGAAGAAAGGAAGATACTTCAGCATGAATCAGGGCAACAGCGTCAAACTGCCCTAAAACTCATTGCATTTTCACCATCACATACTCACAGGAGCTAAAAAGCCAGTTTCATTTAAGAATGTTCTTGAAAAAGTGCTAAAAATTGTAAGTTTTATTAAATGTCAACCATTGGGTGCACAACCTCTGTAATACTCTCTGTGGCCAAATGAAAAGTACCTGTTACACTGCACACAGCAGAATGATGGTTTTCTCCAGGAGAAGCATTTGAGTGACCGAGTTGTTAGTGAACTAGCCGTTTTTAATTTTACCATGGAGGACCATTTTACTTTAAAAAAATGACTGCTAGACAAATTGTGGTCATTCCCATTTCAGTATTTGGCGGATACTTTGGGGGTCAAGAAAAAGTGAGCTTGTTACTTTAAGAAAAACAACTGACAGTATTTTTGGCCAATGATGAACTTAGAGCTTCCAAGTGAAAATTAGAATTTGGGGAAATTTGTATCCGCCACCGTGAGCTTCACAGCTTTCCGATACTTAAAGACTATTCTGATGAGATCAGTGGCAGTATTAACAACTGTAATTTTTTAATATTAAATGGTGGAATATGTCAACAGTTGGAAGATCTGTATAACTTAGCACACCAATATTTTCCAAATTACCAATGCATGATGTTACAAAATAATTTGTGAGTTAAAAGATTCCTTCAAAGCGTAAGACAGACCATTGGATTTTAACGTAAGAGAGGGAAGAAGCTAATTGAAAGGGTTTCAGTCCTGCTTTGCAATTAACATTTGAAAAACTACCATTTGTCAAGTTTTGGTGCAGTTTCAAAGAAGAATTTCCATAAAGATTTTTTAATAGGCCATTAAAATGTTCCTCTTTTTTTAAACCACATATATGTATGAAGCTGGATTTTCTTCACGTTTCAAACAAAAGAACATATGACAACAGATCGCATACAGACACAGATATGAGAACTTGGGTATCTTCTATTAAGCAAAATACTAAGAGATTAGCAAAGATATAAAACAATGTCAGACTTCCTACTATTTTTTGGTTTTGAAAAATAGAGTTATTTTTAACAAAATGTTATTTATTTTAACATGACAAGCATTAATTATTCTTATTTTTAAATTCATTAATTAATATACATTAAAAAAATTCTCAAGTTTAATTTTTAATATTGTAATTATTGCTTGATATAACCTGCATAAACTTGAGCTTGTTGTGGTCCTTAATAATTCTTAAGAGTGATAAGGGGACCTGAGACCAAAAAGGTTGAGAACTACTACTGTAGGTATAATGTGTGCTTGTGTATGGGGTGCACAGTAAACTCTAAACTACTAGAGGAAATAGTGAGGGTTGTCAGTTAACTGGCTTGTGTTTTCTTTGATCAAATTTAGGAAGAAAATGGAAATAATGAAGCAAAGAAGTTAATATCAAATGTCTTCTCCATATGGAATCCATATAAACTGATACCTGCATGACTATACGTGATCAAGTCTGATACAAAATAGAATAGTAAAACTTGTCCTACTTACAGAAGTTGTAATAAGATTAATGATACAGAAACAAATGAGACAGTAGATATAAAACCTTTTGTTATATATGAGAGAGAATGCAAATCGAAGTAGATCTTATGTACTCTAAGGCATTTCACTAATGTTGATCATCAGAAAGATTCAGTTACTTAACGGATATTTACAAAGCACCTATTATTTGCCAGTACTGTACTAAACTGCATGTATACAAAGATGATTAAGACACTACATCATATATTCATTAGGTTATGAAAGATTTTTCAACTGTGTTTGAAACAAAAAAAAAAAATAACTTTTATGTTTAGCCCTAGGTTAATTCACCCATTTTATTTTCTAAGTCTTTAGGTAAACGTTGCTCTGTATCATAAGTTGATGAGTCATCATTAGTTTATTTGAACTTTTTAAATTTTTTTATATTTTATACAGTTTAGAGTTTAGTTTTTATAACATTTTTTATTTGAACAAATTCTTAAAATTTCAAGCCGTCTGCAGTAGTGCCTTGAGTGTCGTAAGTCAAATGATATACATTAATCACTCTGAAGTCCCGGATTCTTTTGACATTTCACTTTTGGAGAGAAATAAATGCTTATAAAAGGGGCACTAACAAATAAAATGACCAGTAATAAAATGATCAACTCCAATAAAGCTATAGAATATCGTTCTACCTAGTCAGTCTTCGGACTTAGACAGAAGGGGTGCTGTTTCCTGTAGATTCACCCATGACGGCTCAGGCAGTGCAAATTCATTGTCTTGCTATACTAGGGACACCCTCATTCTCCCACTGTCATGCCCAGGAAAGAGCCTGCTTTCAATTACGGGACAGAGGGGGTACCAAGGTCTCATATTTAACCAAAAGGAACAGATTTTCTTTTGCAGACTCTGGTTCCATGTCTTCTCCCTTCCTCAGTCTCCGATCCTTACATGAACCTAAAAGTTAGGTTTTGGGTTATGCTTCATTCTGCTTTTAGAAGAACATAGGGTGGTGATTTTTTTTTTTTCATTTACCAGCATAAACAAAGCCCAGACTCTGGTAGACGCAAATGTTATAAAAGTGGAACCCCTGAGAGTGACCTGAGAATTAAAAAAAAAATTGCTCTAATTTTGGAAAGATGGTTTCAACATCTGCAATTTCAGGGGCTTTCAGAACATTCAAAGGCTTCTTTGAATATCTGGATTATCATCTGTGAGTTCAATCAATTGCCCCTAAAAGCAGTAAGATGAGTCTGAAAATTACATCTTCACTCACTATAAGAAATCTGTCTGTCATGGGGTAGTCAGAATAGCATTCTTGTAAGCTGTCTTTAATTTTATTAGCACCTTCCAAAGCACTGAAACAGGATCCACATTTATTTATTCATTTATTTTAATTATAGTGCTTGATTGCAAATGAGCACTTTGTAGACGGGAAAGAACTATTACTAAGGAATGGCACCGAATCAACAAATGCTTATTATAATTTAGAAAAGAAAAGCCGTAGAGTTGTGTGATGAGTGTTTTGGTCTTGACTACAGTTTCTTTTCTTTCTGTGCCTAGAGCTCATTAGGCAGATGAATTTTCCCCATGATTACAGCACCCACAAAAGGGCCAAAGCAGAGAGAGAAATGCACCTTTGCTCAGTTTCAAATTAATCCGAAACCCTTTAGGCCTCAGTGGGTGCCCAAGGCACATCCCGCACCCATGTTATTTTTAGTTGAACGCTATTCTTCTGTTACTGGCAGCAAGATTGAAAACTGTCATGACTCTGAGCAAACCTGGTTATTTCAGAATACAGGCTTTCACAGCATTTCCCTCTAATGGCCCAGATTAGAAAAGAAAGGTTGTTTATACGTTTAAAAGGCCAAGGTCTCCTGAACCATCAAAGCAGTGGCTTGTGGTTTTAGAGCAATACAACGTCCCGCTGTGTGTAACGGGTGAGCGCCTGTAGACGGCGCTTCAGCTGGGCTGCCACTGGGCATGGATGCTAATTGGCGTTCTGCGAGGGACACTCCAGCAGCCTATGAGCCTCAGCATTTCGTTTCATTTGGAGTGAAATATACTCTAAGTGACAAAGGACACACACACACCTTCAATGCCTTCTTTCTGGGCATTTATCTTTTCAGAGGACGGACTCAGATCAAATGCCATCTTGTCACCTCCCATCTCTATACTGGCTACGCTTTAGAATGTTTAAGAAATAAAATAAAATAAAATAGTTCCTTGTAACTGGAATTTCACTCTTTGGAAGGATTTATGAGAGAGCAAATGCATTGAGTATGTTTTATTAATAAAACTTTTGCTTGCAGAAACTGGCAAGAGGAGAATGCATATTGGCATGCACGTCTCTGCAGACATTTCTGAGGGCAGCTGGGTACTCACTTAGGGTGATCCAACCCCGCCCACACGCCCTCTGTTTGCTTCTTCTGTGCTTTGTGTACTAGTGGGTGAGGTTAGTTATGTGTGTGTTTGGTTATTTCAAATTCATATGCTCTGTTTATTTTCATGAAATAATCATCTGTCAATTATGATCTCATGTGTATTGGGGTGAAATGAGTCCCATGCCCCATGCGTCAGATAGACACAGTGTCCCACGGCATCCAGGGGAGACTTGTGCCCCGAAGAAAGGAACAAAAAAAGCATCACCATTAAAGTGAATCTTAATCAACTCCTAAGCTCAAGGGACTTTTATGGGAGGCAAACGTAGAACTGAAAAAGCCACAACTGAAAACCACAGCTGGGCTATGGATACAGCCCACTCGTGAGCTAACCATTAATGAGACTATAACAACATGGAAACTATTATTCATTGTCATTTATCTCACATTTGGTACTAATAATACATTTTTTCTGGGGCACATGACTTTGGGTAAGTCCTTTCTTCTTTCTGGACCTCAGTAAGCTTGTGTGCACGGGACGGAATGACTTCTGAAGCCCCTCCCCATTAAAACTATTGTGACAGTTCCATGACTTACGTCATGTGAAAAATACTCTTGTTATGTTGGAGATTATTATTAAAGTCAAGATTTAATCATAATCTTTGGGATATTGCAGCAAAATATTTTAGAAGTCAGTTTCTGTTGTTAACAGTTAAGATAAACCCAGGTAGTCCCTTCCCTAGTATCGTATACGTTTGACAAGTTTATAAAGCTATTACTCCCTTCATCTTTGACTTCATGTACTCCAAGAATTGAGATGTTCACCTCAAATCAAAATTACCCGAAATTCATATACGTCTAAAATTAGTCATATATTTTCCTAAACAGTAGTTTTTAGGAAGAAGAAGAATATCATAAAATTTAGGCATTATTACTGGGGGAATTAAACCTATAATAATTATGATAATGTTAGCATAATTACTGTAAGAGGAACAATTTTTCATCTTATTTTATTTAGGCTTTCAATTAAGGAATTAAAAAAAAAACTGACCTATTTAATCCCTTCCACATTATTTGGACATTTGAAGTGAATTTTAGGAGTAGGAGCCGCCACCACTGTTTGCTGCCTTTGTCCAATAAAATTTGCATTTTCAGCAAGTTTCCTTTCCTGTTTGTCTTCTACCATCTAGAAAAAATGAACAAATGATTTTAAAGAAATGTAGATTTCCTTATGGAAAATTTTGGACATATGTTAATACACTTTAAATAAAAATTGAGTTATATAAATATAATGTTTATATATATATTTGTGTGTGTGTGTGTGTGTGTGTGTGTTGGTTGAGGCTAAGGAATAAATAGAAGTTCAAAGAGGTTAAGTAACTTCACCAGTCGCACAAGATGCTAAGTGTTGGAGTGTGGACTCAAACTCCAGGCTAGGTACTATAACCACTAGTACCTATAACTAATTTAAGATCATTTTGGACATAATTTTGATTCAGATATCAAAGAAAAGCAAATATTTAGATATAGCATATTTATTACCTTGATAGCCTCATGTATCTGTGCACACACGTGTCTATATATAAGCCCATTAAAAACATGAGTGTGTAACCCAGGTCTAGGGGAGCATTCCTGAGTTGACACAACTCATTGAACGTGTGTGCTTAGAAAAAATGGTTGATTGTGTACTGCATGTGGACACAAGTAACACGATCACTTTTCATGCTTGTATGTCATACTCTAGATTGCCCCATGTCCTTAGAGTACTTGCCTAAGTACTAGAGTACTAGAGTAAATATGGGCTGCCCTGCCACTTCCTGGGTGCAATCCAGTGTTACTCAACTCTCCTTCTTTCTCCTCCTACTTCTCTTATTTCTTTAATTTTTAAAAAAATAGTTGTCTGCATTGCTATTTTCATTTCCTTGCATTTGCACTGACACCAGCCACTGCAGTCCGGCTGTAGTCCCTACTCTTCCACTGAAAGTGCTTTCAATAAGATCAAAAGGACTGCCCCATTGTCCTCTAACTCTACCTCTTTTAGTATTTGATGCTCTTGACTTTTCTCCCCATGCTCTGATTTAGGTTTGGTGGCACAGCTCTCCACTTGCTCAGCATTTACTTTTCTGAGCCCTCCTTCTTATTCTCCTTGCTGTATGAATATCTCAGTGGGTTAAGAGAAGAAAGATTTGGTCCTGTTATGCTATATATTTATATTTATTGTGTTGTCTCATTGCTGTCCAGGAGCCCCCGCAACCAGGGCAGCTTCTCTGAAGTGTGCCGGTCACAGTGGCAGAGAAAAAGCTAGTCCAGCAAAGAACAAAGTGGCCCCTAAAGCTTCTGCCACCCCATTTCATTGGCCATAGCGAGTCACATACGCACGCTCGACTCCTGCGGGCAGGGACATACAGCGCTCTTCCTGGGAGTGGAGGGAAAGCAGACGTTGGTGATCAATACGACCCCCTCCAACTCTCCCTTTGTCCACTGGGCAATTGCTGGTGTTTCCAGCCTTGACCTTCCTCTTTTCTTACGTGTGTTATCATTACGGTAGAGTCAAGGTATAGCCAGGATCTGAAATCCTTCTAGATTTACCAACAATCTTCATCTCTCTTCCGAATTTCCATCACTTCATCCAAGTGCACTCTGTCTGAGTTTTAGTAATCCAAGGAATGATTCTGTCTGTTAAGAGCTGTGAGGAAGAGTGAGGCAGAAGGGGACTAGGAGGTCCCAAGGTAATACAAATAAAGTATTCATTGATTTGTCAGGTTTACTCTTTAACTGGAAATTCTATGATGCTATTTCTGTTTATCTGTAAAATCATCGTAATAATAATGCCCACTTCACAAGGTGATTCTGAGGATTGAATGAGTCTGTACATGGAATGTGCTGGAATGATGCCCGGCTCGCCCTGGTTTTTATTACCATTACATAGGCAATCCCAGCCTCCAAACCCTAATAATCATACCTCTGTCAATTCTCAACCACGCATTTTAAGAGAAATACATAATCAATTATTTTTATTCTATGAGGGAATTTGTTATTCTAAGGAAAAGACAGTAATAGACTACATTAAATCATTCATCATTTTGTCCCTTGGAGTTTAAGCACTGAAAGGGAGTTTAGGAATCATCTCGTCTTACCTTCTACTTCTGCAGATGAGAAAGGCGAGGTCAGGAAAAGTGCAGAGACGTGCCAAGGCCACAGCTAGCTGGTGGGTGGGCCAGTTTCATCACTCAGCTATTTCAATGCTCCGCTCATATCCCATTTCTGGGACACCATATTGCCACTTTGTATAGAAGCCATAAAAATTTACAGGCAGAGATGCAAACCACTGTCGTCCAATCATAGCATAAGTTTTCTTTGAATTGCGTTCCACAGCTAGAATTTGACACGTCTCATTATAAGCACTACCCCAAGGAGGAATCACGCGCTGGAGAGTTTGTGCTGTACTGAGGAAGGCCAAGATATTTTGGCAGGATTTGGTCTATTGGTTTGATTTGGAAAGTTCCACATAGCTTTCTGGTACCCCATAAATTAAAGCAGAGTTACTATAATTTAGTTCCTAAGTGTGCCATGTGAAATCAAATTATATTGCATTATGGTTGCTGTAGCTATCCTTAAAAAATATTTCTATTTTTTAAAACCAATATCAATATATGGAAAAACTCAGAAATAGTCACATGCAAAAGTTTCTGTTTGCCATAAACAGAGAAAAATGTCTTGAATGTAATAAGTTGTTTGGGCAAATCTGTTTTTGTCAGCTGTGACTGACCATCCATTATATCCACGTCTATTATGAACAGCATATAATTTAAGAGCAGTGGTTTGTGAAGTATAAGCAAATGCCAAGTTTGGAAGGGAAGCTGAAGTTATTCTGTTAACCAAATATATCTTAAAATACTTTTAATTTTTCAAGAACCTTCTAATCTCTGCATTCTTGGCTTTGCAATGTTGCAAAATCAAAATAATTTATTCAACTTAAAATATACAATTCATGGGGAAAACAAAAAGGAATACTTAATTCAGGAATACTGTGGTGAGAAGATTTCAGAGAAATGTGCTGGGATCCAGGACCAAGAATTCAGATCCAATAAGTTATTTAATTATTGAAGACTAAAATAGAAACTATGAGAATACGGAAGGAAAATTCAGAGATGTTAACATTTACTTTCCTTTCTTTCCCATAGAATTAAGAATAAAAGCTATTTGTGCTTTTTTCTATATTTTGATTTCTCCATTCCAAGAAAATTTGTTAGGCTCTCAGACTCCTTTTCCTCTCATACATTTGGAGGGCATAAAAAGTGTTTACTGGAGACAATCTTTCGTCTTGCTCTGAAAGCAAAGGAGGATTATGTTAAGTATATGGGAGTGGGAAAAGGGTGCTTTTGAAGGATAAGAAGTGACAGCAGGAGAGAGAAGTGACATTTTCCAACAACACTAGGTCAAGGGCAGATGTCTGCAGGTTCCTCAAATATTGAGGACCTGTGTTTCCAAGCTACAGCACTTTGACGCTGCTCCTCAGCGGCATGGCCTCACGGAGCATCTAGGAAGGATGGTAGCAACACATCTGAACACTCCAGTGGCCAACAGCATACAGGATCAGCAGAAGTGCTAGACCTTGCAGGCTTGGACAAGGGACCCAGCAGAAGTAATCCCTATGCCCCAGAGACCAAAGGGTTCTTTTTTAAGGTTCTTCTCTACTTTACATACCTAAATTTAAAAAAACAATTATGAAAGTAGAGAAGGAACCCCAAAAGTGACTGAGATTGAAATTCCTAACAATCTAGGTTGTCCTTAAAATTAAGTTGCCAGGGAGAAATCTGCTTTAAATAATGTCTATAGAAGAAGGACAGATATTTGCAAAATGGAGGAGTCCCAAAAATATATACATAATGCTAAATATGTTTTATTCTACTTAAATTACCTTAATACTTAATGTTGAATTTGGATGATTACTCAGTAATTGATCCCTAGCAAACAAAGCAGAAAAGTAAATGTTACAAGTTGATGCAGGATGTTAAAAACATTGGTACTCTAGCTTTATTTTTGTTAATATTTTATCACATGTATTAAAGTACAAATTAAAGATAATGAAAGTCACCATTATAGGGGTATAGTTCAATGAGTTTTGATGAAAAAATAGAGCTGTATAACTATTACCACCCTGAAGATCTATCACATTTCCATCACCCCCAAAATGTCTTTCCTGTCCTTTTGTAGCCAGTCCCTCTGCTTGTCCCTGGCTCCAGGTAACCTCTGATCTTCTCTCCATCACTACAATTTGTCCTTTTCTAGAATTTCTTATCAAAGGAGGTGTACAGTATGCAGTCATTTATGTGGCTTCTGTCACTTAGCATAATATTTTTGAGATTCATCCATGCTGTTGCATTTATTTGTAATTCTGTAGAGACCTCTGACGGGTTGGCTTGCATGCCAACAAGTGAGCTTGTCACTGTTTCATGCATTCCAGCAGGAGCCAGACTGCCACATCAGAGACGAAGGACTTTGTTACTCGTGACACCGCAGGAAGCATGAGCTTCATCATGTTCTCTTTGTCCTCCAAGTCCCCAAGTAGCCCAGGAGGATGTGGCACACACCTTGGGTCTGTGTCATAGCTGAGGAATCCTGAGCTTAGGAGTCCATCAGTCTTATAGGGGCTGCTAGTGAACTTGCCCAGCTTTGACCTTGCAAGAAGATATTACCTTCTTTATTCAAGTCAGGAAACAAAGAGTGCCGCAGTGCCGTTCGAGTGAGTTCCCTTCTATTCACATTTTGCTAAGAATCTTTATCATGAACATGTTGGAATTTTCTCAAATGCTTTTTTGCACCTAATGAGATAATGCTATGGTATTCATTTTTATCCTATTAATATAGTGAATTATAGTGCTGCATTTTGAGTATTAAACTACCCTTATATTCCTGGCATAAAGCCCCCTTAGTAATGCTACATTATTTATTTCATATATTGCTGCATTTGTTTTGTTAGTATTTTGTCACACATTTTTGTATTGTATCTGTTTGTTAGGTTATTGATTTACAGTTTTGTTTTCTTGTTATGTCCTCTTTCTGATTTTCCTAGTAGGACAAGGCTAACCAGATTAAACAAATTGGAACATGTTCTCTCCAAATCTGTTTTCTGAAAGAGTGTCTTTAGACCTAATGCGTTTTTTTTCTTAAATATTTTATAGAGTTCGCCAGTTAAGCTTCTTGGGCTTGGAAATTTCTTTGTGGAATATTTTTAAACTACGAATTCGATTTCTTTAATAGTTACAGGGCTATCCCCCTACAGATATTTTGCCTACTTGTCTACTTCTTTTATCAGTTACTGAAGGAAGAGTACTGAAAGCTCTATTTGTCTATTTCTCCTACAAATTCTATTAAATTTGAAATTGTCATCTCTGATAGTGCTACTTGAGTATTTTTTATATTTTTCATTTCTTTCCTCATTCTGCTCACATTTTCCTTTATATTCTTGAGCATATTTGTAATATTTTTAGTAGCTATTTCAGATCTTTGTCTTGGAGTTGCATTGTCTCTGCCCTTTGAGCCTGTTTCTAGTGATTGATTTTTCCTCTGTTATGAGTCTTACGTTGCTGTTTCTTTGCCTGGTAAATTCCTACTGATTATCAGACACAGGAAATTTTTGGTGTCGAATGTTGGATTTTGTTCCATTTTATTAACAGGCGTTGGATTTTGTAGTCGCATGCAGTTGTTTGCAGATTTGTTTGATCCTGTCAAAGCTTGTTTTTTAGCTTGAGAATGTCAGGAACACCGCAGTCTCTGCCGTTGGGTTAGCTGTGCCCACCACGGTGGCGACACCCTTTTGAGGACTCTGCCTAATGTCATGAGGTTTACGGAGTCTCTTTACTTTGGCTGAGGAAACACAAACTATTCCCATGGCTGAGTTGGGTTTAAGAACTGTGCGGTCAACTACTGTCTGGATGTTCTTTCTGACTTTATGGGACTCCCCCTACATCTGCTTAGGTCCGTACTCAGCCACATTCTCAGGGGACACCTCAGCAGATCTCTGGAACATATTCTCATTCTCTCTCCCTTTCTCACTCCTCCCTGACCCCTGTTCTATTTTCTGGTAGTCTGTCTTATAATTTCTGGCTGTATCAGCTTCACTGAACTGAACTCTGTCCCCTAAACTTAGCAAGACCAGCGGGTTGGCCCTCTCTGCCTTGCAGCCTGCACACTGCCTCCAGGAAGGAAGCTTGAGCCTTTGTTCCTCTTTCTCTTTTGTTGCATGATGTTCCATGTCTGACCAGAGATTTTTCACCTACAATCAGGCTTCATTATTTGGGAATTCCATTTTGCTACTTGCTAAAATACCTTTGCAACCTCAGAAATCAATACTTTGTGCCATTTTGCAGCCATGCCCAGGGTGGGGAAATGTTTGAATTGCCCAACACGCACTTACCCAGCTGAGGGTCAAACAAGGTGGCATCTTCCTTCTTGTTTCACTCTCGTACTATAAACAGGTATCCTTTTTGCATCTATTTAGTGTCACTTTTTTGCATCCTTGTGGGTTTGTGTGTGTGTGATGTCACTGTTTAAAATGGCCCCTGAACATGGTGCTGAAATGCTCTCATGTTCCAAAGCGCAGGAAGGATGGGATGTGTCTTAAGAAGAAAATATGTCTGTTAGATAAGCTTCATTCAGGCACAAGCTATGCCGCCGTTGGCCATGAGTTCAATGTTAATGAATCAACTATATATATATATATATATATATATGTAAAATAAGGTGTCTTAAAACAGAAACATACATAAAGCAAGGCTCCATATTGATCAGTTGATGAGAATGTTGCCACCAGTCTCTGGTTTGTTTCCTTTTTCATTATAGGACGTAAAGGTTTACTCTCAGTGGCCTAAAACATAAACACACATGCATTAGGACAATTTACTTTAAAAAATGTGCATTTAAAAGTCCCCATCAGACCTCTCCTTCCTTCAAAAAAAAGAACCACACTGTTTAACACTAAGTAACCTGTTTAATGTATGCAGTCCCTGTTTCTTGTTTCCACGCACTAGACATGTTGTTATATTTCTAATTTCTTGACACATCAGTAATCAGGCTCTAAGCGGGATGTATCTCATATCTTTCACCAAACTCAATAACATGTTCACAATCTCCAGACATCCCTACGTTAGTGACTGCCTATATTTGAGTGGGTCTGTGTATGTAACTAGATGTTTATCTAGCTTTTCTTCTTGAGAACTGGATCTTGTCTTTACTGAACTTTGGTTTTCCCCCAATCTCCAGAAGGGAGCTTGCTCTTCTGATGGGGAGTGCCAGAATCCCACAGCTCATTCACATAGGCAAACACTATGCATATGCACACATTTTTAAAAGGCCTATAAAATTGAGGTACGTGTATGTCTGTGTTTAAATCAGAAATGACTTTATGTGCACATAGAATACAGGTACAAAAGTGAACTATTTTGTGGGCCTTCAGAATATCCCCTTCCCACACAGCAAGAATACCTACCATTAATTCCCTTGAGTTAGTAGACTTGTTATTTTTATGTTTTTTTAAACTTATTTCAGAATATGACAGAGGTACAAAGGATTTGGTTACATAAATTGCTTTTGTACCATGCCCATCCCCCAGATGGTGTGCATTGTACCTGTTAGGTGTGATTTTACCCATCCCCTCCTTCCCCCGCACCTGCTTGATTTCCGATGAATGTTATTTCCATATGTGCACATACGTGTTGATCAATTAGTTTCAATTTAATGATGAGTACATGTGGTGTTTGTTTTTACATTCTTGTGATACTTTGCTTAGAAGAATGGTCTCTAGTTCCATCCAGGTTAATACAAGAGGTATTAGTTTACCATTTTTTATGGCTGAGTAGTACTCCATGGTATGCATATAACACATTTTATTAACCCACTCATGTATTGATGGACATGGGTTCTTTCCACATCTTTGCAATTGTGAATTGTGCTGCTATAAACATTTGAGTGCAGGTGTCTTTTTTATAGCATGTCTTTTTTTCCCCTGGGTAAATAGCCAGTGGTGGGATTGCTGATCAAATGGTAGTTCTACTTTTAGTTCTTTCAGGTATTGCCATACGGTTTTGCTGTCCTACCAACAGCGTATGAGTGTTCCGATCGCTCCACATCCACGCCAACAAACATATGAAAAAATGCTCAGCATCTCTAATCATCAGGGAAATGCAATCAAAACCACAATGAGATATCACTTATCTCCAGTGAGAATGGCTTGTATCAAAAAGTCCCAAAACAACAAATGTCAGTGTGGATGCGTAAATTTGTTATTTTTAAAAACCAAGCAACTTTATGTGTCCCTACTTTGTAGTTCAGCAGTATAATAGGTACAACATCGTGGTAATCACTTACCGTGATTTTCAAGGACACCTGTGTTCAGTTGTCGGCCTTTTTGTAAATTCTCCATTAGATGATTTGCTCTACTGCTTGTTCCAGAAAATGAAGTTGCCCTGTGCCCAACACAGAGACCCCAAAATGAGACAATGGTCATTTCCCCTCTAAGTCTGAACTGCTGTCAGATGTGCTGAGGAAACTGAAATTTGAAAGTAAATTTCTTATACTGCGTATATATTGTTTTTTCCCAGAGTGAATATGCTATTAAAGTATATATAGTATCCCTCTAATTAGTAATGTTCTTGCCAAACCCCTGAAAGATAATCTCTTCCCTTGCCCGTTATTCTTTGTAGTGTAAAAGAGGTAGAGTTGATGACTGTCCAATATTTTAAGCAGTGTTCTTTCATCGGGAGTGTGAATGGATTGGAGTTCAACAGTTAGCCGACTAAAGGATGAAGTTGGAAATTGAGTGTTACACGTGAGTGGCCGGCAAGATAGGTGTGTCTGTGTTTGTGTTCCGATGGGTGCATTTGTCATGCATAAAAGAGGGAGAATGAAGGAAAGTAAACGTGTTGACAAGTGTTTTTCCTTTTCTGAAATTCCAATGATGCTGACACCCTTGTCTAAGCAAATAGCGCTTGTATTAAAGACAAAAAAAGAAGAATAGACCAAATTTGTTTGGCTAAAAAAAAAAATCTTGTATGATAGAGTGGAGATCTACCAATATCATGGAATTTATTTTATACATTTTTATACTTTTATAAAAATTGGTTCAATGAAAAGGACATGAAATATTGCCCTATAAGGGAAAATAAATCTAAAGATCTATATACACACACATACACAGAGATAATATGAAGTTTTTGAACACAGACCACTATTTATAGTAAGAAGAAAAAACACTGTTCTTGAAAAATTACATCCATTATGATAAACCTACGCATACGGAGCAAGTGTAAAGTACTTTAGAATTTTCTGACAGTCACAGAAGATAGAAGTAGAGGCTCACCAGAAATAATACACACCCAATTAACAACCTAGAATAGCCATTCAGTTAGGAAACGGGCACAGGTTGTGAGAGATAGTGATATTCACAGGGGTAATACCTTCTATTTTCTCCTCTTTCCCAGCAATTCCTCTGTGTATGGAGATTATTTAATACCCCACTGTTATTAGACTTCCTTTTGAATTGTTTTGTATAACAGTGTGCTTTTAAAAAAATAATAACTTACGCTCGTTCACGAAAAAATTTCTTACCTAATTTATCTTGATTTGTGGTACAATGGCAATTTCAACATGTGATGTCAAAATACTCCTACTCTTAACACAATCGTTTTTGCTGAATTTGGTGGAGATCAGGAAGCTTGAGAGGATTTTCCACTACCTCATATGGCATTTCCTTTGTGAGAACCTAAAGCAAGAAATGCCTATGCTTAGAAACAAGAATGGTTACAAATCTCCCTTATGAGTTAGACAAAAATTGTCCTCTGGACATTGAACTGTGTAACAGACATTTCCCTTTTTCTCTGGGTGCTACGAAGCTTACAGCCAAGTATGCAGCCCATCTATGGTGTTGGTAAATGCTTCACGACTGGATCGCTGCAGAAAAAGAAACTTTTGATTTGTAGCATCTGCCACTTTCCGAAGTGTAAATTATTCCACCCTAGCTAATTTCAAGCTACCAACATAAGGTCACTAAAATGTGAAGTTGGGACAAGGAGTGCACAGTGAGCTTTTGTGAGTATACTTTTAAGCCCATCCACTGTATTCATGCCTTAATCATGTGCCTTTTATGCATTTTCCTGGTCTCACTCTTATTTTTACCTTTTTTGGTTGTGATTGTTTATCACATTTTTTTAGCACATGTTACCCTGTATGGTTTAACTTTTGTCTTTGGTTTCATTAGCAATAACCACTGGAGGTATTAGTTCCCATGAAGAATTGTTTAGTTCGTCCTTTTCTTCAGCTTGTTCTTAAAAAGAAGAATGAAGTATTAACTCTACCACTTCCAGTTTATAAACTTACCAGGAACATTAACTTAGTTTCGTCCCTTATGAGTTAGAATGGGAAGACACTACCGTCCTCATTTTATGGATGTAAATGCCTCAAAAGACTGAAGACTTTACCTAAAATCATAGAACTTGTAAGTAGCAGATGCTCTGTCTCTGCTTTTATTACCATCAAAACCACAAAGAACAAATTACGATTCCTATGGGTCTTCCCTAGGAGATCAGGGTATACCAGATACTATTTTTGTGTGTGGTTATTTTCCATGGAAGGTGAAAACATTTACTGCTGCTAAATTTTAAGCATTGCTAGGATTTTGAATCTTGATGATAATTATAACGTACCTGGTTCTTTTGTTCTAATGTATACTGTTGCTTTTAAACTATAAAATAATTCAATTGAAGAGAATCATAGAGCTAAGCCTATTGTGGGGTGATTTTTCAAGTAAATGATTGCCATAGTTGATAATTAAATGGTGGGAAAGTACATCTGATAAGTATCTTCTTCTAAGGGGCTGGTAAATTCTGCAAAATTCACTTAAACTATGAAATCTGTAGATGCAATGTAGTAAATGAAGGGTAGGGAAGCATTCATAAACAACCTCTTTAGTCCCATCTTAACAGGAACAAAATCGTAATGCTTCTAGAAGGACTTGTGAAGAACTGTGTGCAGCAGTGATCTACTTACTTTCTTCCAGGCTCCTAAGGCTTAACGGTCTGAGACCCGCTCTGATGATGAGCTGCGGAACTGCATTTGGAAGTGTGTTTATAGCTCCAGTATTGATTGCTTGGTTCTGTTCAACCATTCCTTGCAATAAACAACCCTGCAAGCTTCTGCACTGTTGGGAAGGAGTGATGCATTATTTAACAGTAGCTAATCGATATAAAACAAGCCTCCCCTTTGTTATGGCAGTGCTATTGATAGACTGCTTCTCCCTTTTAATTTTTTATTATTTTGCATTGATTTCTGAAACTCAATTCTGTATCTTACTTTTCTTCCATCAGTAACTTGCGAGCTGAGCCCTACCTGACCAGAAATCTAACATCCTTTTTGAATCACAAATTACCCAACTTAATTAAGAAACAATTAGTTGAGCGTTTTTTAAAAAAATCATTCAACTCTGCTCTAATCAAATTTAATGAGTGAAATACATTAAATACAGGATTTTGGGGAGCTTACATGTAGAAAAATCTGAAAAGACAAGACCGCTGCTGCTGTATATGTTTTAGGGGGTAGGCTGTCAAATTTTCCCACTTAGCCTGGGTGAACGAGGGGGAAACCCCGGCACAACTACCATTAACACTAATAGGGATTTGTCCTCTAAATCCTGCTGTATCAATGGAAGAATAGGGTTCTTGGTTTTTTTCTTTCGTCCTTCCTTTTTTCTTTTTAAATCGTAGCTGAATTGCCCTCCAGAATAAAACAGTAAGGGCAGCTACATTAGGCACCGCTGCACTTGAGTGCTAACCCCTAGCCTGCCAAACATAAAATAAAATCTTATCATATATGTAAACAGCGTGGGTGAGGGAGTCAGCTGTGATTAAGTATCCAGGTGCACACACACGTGTGCAGTTATGTGAGTTGGGCTGAAAAGAAGCAGAGATATGCTGGCCGGTCTACGCATTTACTACACTGAGTTTAGCTATTCTTTGCTATTCTTTTTGGACTACTAAAAGGCAATAACAATAGAATAAAGTTGAGTTTCTAGATAATTCATAAAAATTGAAGATGTATGCACCAGAGATATTTCTTTTTGGTTACTTATGCTCACCAATGGGTATTTGTAGTTTAACATACGATTTTTGGTAATAAAAAGTACACGTCACCTGTAAGAACTTTACAAAATGCATGAGTCAGAAAGAAAATATTAATTGTTCTCATTCCTACTTGCCAGATAACAACCGTTACATTGTTAAAATTTTGGAGAGCATGGTCTGCAATTCATTCTCTATCTTTTTTCTCATTTATAATTAACCAATATTACTAGGAGTAAAATTTATAAAGACTATCATGTCCCATCCCTATATAATTTTGCACAAAGTAACAGAAGCCAGGAATTTTAGTTATTTTTGTTACCCTTCTTTAGAAAGCTGCTTTGGCATGGCATATGACACTAATATTGGATTGTATGTTTGCTGTACATTTTAAATCACGGTTCATTTTCTATGAGACAGAGGGTTGTCACTATGTATTCACAACCGTCAAGAATCTCAAAACCAAATTATTAAATACAAATAACAAAACAAACCAGAGGTAGAAGTATGAGCTCTGGATAAATTGGAACCAGGAAGCCAGAAGATAAGAGGCAAAAAGACTTCATGAAGCAGAAGTTTAAAGTCACAAATCAAAAGAGGCTAGAAACAGAGAAATCGAAAGACCCCCCAGAAAGGGAAGCGTCGAGGTGTTGACTTCAAGTTACACATGACTGTGATTTTCATTCAATAATATCCAACACGAATTGAACACTAATAATACGTCCTGCATCAGAGTTGGCTGCTAGAAAATTTAAGAGCCATATTTCTGAGCAGACTGGGAAGGACACAGCATTTCAGCATTTGCCTTTTAAATCTCATGTTGACTCGGTTTTATACACTTATCCTGTCTTCATCTTCTTAAAAAAAAAATCAACAGTGCCCTCTGTGTCTGTATTCATAGGTTGTCATTGCCAGCCATTTCAAGTCATGCCTGGCATAGGGCTAAGTGAAGAAAACACAAGTTCTATTAGCTGAGCCAGAAAAGGAGGAGAATGAGGTAGTGAATATGGGACAGTTCCTGTTCTCAAAGGAGTAGAGTCTCACGGGGGAGGACCTCTCGTAGCTATTACATGAGCAGAGGGGAATGGTCGGATCATGGCCTGATGATGCCTCCTGTGTACCTAACCCGCCTAATTCACCCAAAGGTACCTAATGGCGACCCATTGCTAATGAGCCATTTTGGAGGCAGAATAAACAACTTGATTTGATCATTAGTTTTCCATTTCTGGAAGGAGCTTAACACAAAGTTTGTATTTTTTAATTGAGAGACTTACCATGAAAATTGGAAAATAAGCAATTACAAACGCAGCACTCCCATTTAAAGAATCATCAAATTAATCATCAAAGCTTAATGTCAGGTTTAAATGATCTCAGTTGGAATTTTTTAACTTAGAATCTGAAAAAGAGAAAAAAAAATTAGTTGAGAGGAGCCAAATATCTTATAGGTGAAGCCTATAGCTGCCGTAGATAGTGATTCCCCTGATGACTCTGGGCAAAGTGAATTGAAAAACCTTCTTTCTAGAGCATACTCACCATTCCAGATGCAATTAAGAACATTTGTGATTCATGGGAGGGGGTCAAAAATGGAAACATTAACAGGAGTTTGGAAGAAGTTGATTCCAACTCTCATGGATGCCTTTGAGGGGTTCAAGACTTCAGGGGAGGAAGTACTTTCGGATGTGGTGGAACCAGCAAGAGAACTAGGATTAGAAGCAGAGCCTGAAGATGGGGCTGAATTGCTGCAACCTCATGAGAAAACCTGAACGGATGACGAACTGCGTCTTGTGGATGAGAAAAGAAAGCGGTTTCTTGAGAAGACATGTGCTCCTGGTGAAGATGCTGTGAACATTGCTGAAACAACAACAAAGGATTCAGAGTATGATGTCAACTTAGTTGATAAAATGGCAGGATCTGAGAAGACTGACTCCAGTTTTGAAGGAATGTCTGCTGTGGGTACAATGCTATCAAACAGCAGTGCACGCTACAGAGAAATCTTTTGTGAAAGGAAGAGACCATCAAAGTGGAAAACTTCATTTTTGTTTTAAGAAATTGCCCCAGCCGCCCCAACCTTCGGCAACCACCACCCTGATCAGTCAGCAGCCGTCAGCATTGAGGCAAGACCCTCCATCAGCAAAAGTTATGACTAGCAAAGGCTCAGATGATCATCAGCGTTCTTCAGCAATAAATTATTTTCTGATGAAGGTGTGTATGTTGTTTTTGTAGACATAATGCTATTGCACATTTAATAGACTACCGCATAGTGTAACTTTTATATGCATTGGGAAAACAAAAACTTCGTGTGACCCACTGTTTTATGACACTCACTTTATCGCATGGTCTGGAACCAAACCCCAAATATTTCTGAGGTGTGCCTGTATATGTTTAAGGGGGTTTTCTGAATAATTCTCAGCCCATTTTGCATTAGTGTCTTATTTGCCTTGTATTTTTCCAAGATTTATGTTGTTTCAAATTTTAATACTTTCCATTAAAACAAGATTATGCCCTTATAGAGATAAAACAGTTTTTTTTTATTATCCCCCCACTTGATTTCCTTTTTCCCCCAAATTCCTCCCCCAGAAGCTGTAAATAGTTCTACAAAGTCATGGATTACCAATGAAAGGTATTATTCAATTGCCCAGCCAGCTGACTTCTGAAATCGATTTTTAGCTAATGCATTCCATTAAGAAACTTAGCCAGATAGACACAGGTCAATTTTCTCTAACATGTTCACTAAAAGATGCATCTAGGAACTAAAAGGCATTAGTTAGAAATACACATTTTGTGAATAAATAGGATTTGTTGTATAGCCACCTTAAACTGCTTCAGAGCTATATGGCACTGTAGTGTAAAAACAAAAAGACAAACAAACAAAAACCAAGAAAAAACAAAAACCAGATCGTCGAGTTTTCTTTAGCCTCTTCTGATATTGCCTTCTTTTCTTTATGGGTCCAGTGGTGAAGGCCTCAGCGTTGCGATGAAACTACCTGCCGTCCCTCATGCTGCCGCCACCAGCGCTCACTAATGGACGCAGCCTGTCTACTGCGTGAGGACGCGTGGGCCAAAGGAACAAAGATAATATTTTCCCCCTCTTTTCAGGCACATATTTACCTTCTTCTCTGTTTCCTGCCAAGACTAGAAAAAGGAAATTGATATTCTTTCCCCCTTGGCTGAAACCAAATTTTTAAGTGAGCGTATTTATTTCTTTTGTCAAAATCATGTTTGGTGGCTCCTCTTAGCCAAGGGAGGTCATGCATTTTGTTAGGAGTATAGATTTAGGAAGTCTCTCTGGGCCAAATGTTATTGGCAAGTGCCCTTATAATTAAGGCAGCAATAGTCAAATTACAGAATATGCTGTGAACAGAAAAATTCTCTAAAAAAATGGAATTCCGAAATCCTGGTTGTAATCTAAAGCATACAAAATGATATTTCAGACATAATTAGAGTTGATTGTAATGTGATTTTATCTGTCAGAATAATATGCCTTGACAGAGCCTTAGAAAAATGGAATGTGTTCGGCTTCGTAGCAAGTTGAGATTTACGTGCATGGCTAATCTGCTGGTAGTTGTGCACATGGGCCAGAGTTCAGGACTCCTTGGAAGAAATGAATCTGCGTGTATGTGTCCTTGAATTCATTTTCAAACGGCCTTTGGGGAGGTTGGAATATTTCACAGACATTTTAAATTCTCTTCCTCTATTCTTCTCTGAAAGTATTTTTAAAAAGTCAGTAGTGCCACTGCTCCCTAAAACACAAAGGGACAGTGAGGCACATGATTTATCCAGGGTCGCCTAATGAACCACAGGCAAAAGTGAGGGCAGAATCGGACAGCCCAGGTCATTGCACAAGACCTTTCTGCTTTCTCTTATCTATAAAAGGAAGTGTTTCAATAGGTTTAATCATAAAATTTGACCTAAAAGCACTAGTAATTATCCATGGGCAGGAAATAGCACATTTTACATAAAATTGGCCTACAACCAATTATTTCAGCTTACCTCACTTTCCCTTTCTCTGCTTATCTAACGGAGGAAAGATTAATAAACAATAAAATGACGAAAGTATAGAAGAGGAAGAAAATACAGAACTCACATTCATGCAAACGACCGTCTCCTAAATCCTGAAAAGGTGGCTGTGATTAGAAGCAAGAACAACGTATCCTTTGGCAAGCAAATATTTCAGGGGCAGACACAAGAAATAAAATATACATATTTCTCAGAACTATTTCCTTGTTTGTGGAGGCTGAATTTGAATGAACTAATCTTCTCTAATTTATATTGTTTTAAAAGCCAATTGGCATTCCGTATCTGTGAGCATCCGCGAGTCCTGTGAGTTTAAACAATATGGCTCTGCTGCAGGCTTTGTGGGCCGCGGGTTCCAAACAAGATTTCAGTCTCTGCCTTGCTCTGAAAACTTCCTTTTTCCACCAGCATTACTGCGCTTGCCAAGAGTGACATAACCTTGAAATTATTTGTTACATTTTCCAATGAACAAACCCAGCTTGTTAAGGAAATGGGCAGCCTATATCATTAGCAAAGACTACAATAGAGGACTCAGAATTCAGCCTTGACTGGTGGGCCCAGGGTATTACTTGTTTCTGGGAAATTTCTCTCACTTTAGAAACAATCCAGTATTTTAACTGCACTGGCAGGGCTGGGCGAGCTCCTAGATGTCGTTAGGAGAGTGTGCCACCTTCTGCACCGCATGGGAGCTGAAGTTCATCGGGTCTTCAGGGCCTCTTCGTCCAAATGACATTCACACGCTCAGTTTAACTGCACTTGCAATATGTTAGTGGTTTTCCTTTGAAGCAGATGGGTGGGCAGAGAAATAAAACCTTGACAGCAACTGTTATTGATTTTTTTCTGGTTATAAAATTAGCACACGTTACTGAAGACAATTTAAAAATTCTCCAAAGAATTAAGTAGAAAATCAAGTCACCACCTTAACAGCCAACAGTACCTGAGTGAATACCCTCATTCATATAATCATCCCACTACAGGTAATGAGTGTATCGTATGCGTGGCTTGATTCACAATAAGACGAGTATTTACAAAATAATACAACACCCGTTGGCTTCATAATATTTACAAATTTAAAAAGAAGAATGAATATGTTATATTTATATAAAGAATAATATAATAACCCATATGTTATGATACAGTTATTATATTATTATATATACTATATATATATGAGAACAATGTGAATTCTGGCAGATGGATTCATCTGGTAAATACTATAATGGCAAACTTTGATCTGGTGAAAGCTTGACTTGTGAGATTAACCCACATCAAGTAGGTGCTTTTTGTTTTTCCTTCAAAACGTACATTGTACTGTTGCTTTTCAACTTAATTTTATTTTTGAATAGTTAACATTTTGCATGTTACTCAAAGAAAACTATATAAGGAGTCATATTTTAAAAACATTTGCTTTCATTCTTACCTCTGCCCATCTCATTATACCTCCTGCCCTGTAAGAAACTGCCTTTGTTGGTTTCGTGTATACATTTTCAACTTCTCTTTATGCAAATATAACTACACATGAATATGTTTTCTTACTTTCTACCTGGTTGACACAAATAATAGCTTAGTATATTGACTTAGGCACTTTGAAGTTCCTGCAGATCTTTCCATTTCAGTGTATAGAAAATGACAGTTATTTCTACAACTGCATTTATTTCTGTGTGTGGAAGGACTAGTTCATGTAGTTGCCTAAAGAAAGACAATTCTGTTATATTTTGTGCTATAAGCAATGCTTCCATGATAACCACGTGCAAAGGGTATTTTGCACATTCGAAGCTATGCATTTAGGATATATTCCCAGGAGTGGTATTTCTGGGTTGAAGTGTAAATTCATTTGTAATTTTGAAAGACGTTATCCTTCATAGGGATTTCGACATTTTGCAATACCACCAGAAATGCGAGTGACAATTTTCGCTCAGTCATACTAGTGTTCTGTTTCATCAAACATTTAAATTACTGTCATTCTGATAGGTAAGAAATTACGGTTTTAGGTTGTAAATTTCTCATTGTAGTTTGGTTTTTATAAGTTAAACCTAAAAGAGGTTGAACATATTTTTTACCTGTTTTCAAATGTTGTGTTACTTTTCTGGAAAATTATATATTCTGATCCCTCCTATATTTTCATTGGGTTCTTCCCTCTTCTAAATCTTTCGAGCTCATTATACACTAAAGAAATTAATCTCTTATGATATGAGTTGAAATTTCTTTTCGTGGTCATCTTACTTGTGTTGAGTTTTTTGTTGTTATTGTTGTTAATTTCAGAATATTATGGGGGTACAAATGCTTTGGTTACACATATTGCCTTTGCACTGTCCATGTCAGGGCTACAAGCATGCCCAATCCCCAGACATCATGCACTGTACCCATTAGGTGTGAATTTACCCATCCTCTCCTCCCCCTTCCCACCTGCCTGACACCCTATGAATGTTATTTCCATATGTGCACATGTTGATCAACTAGTACCAATTTGATGGTGAGTACATGTGGTGCTTGTTTTTCCATTCTTGTGATACTTCACTTAGAAGAATGGGCTCCAGCTCCATCCAGGAGGGTATTCATCATTCTTTTTTATGACTGAGTAGTACTCCGTGGTATACATATACCACACTTTATTAATCCACTCATGTACTGATGGACACTTGCGTTGTTGCCACATCTTTGCAAATTTTAAAAATATTATTTTATCCTCTTTTTATTTACTTGTTGTGTTCGATTTTC